>PVJA010007290.1:0-69262 GCA_004027025.1 Myocastor coypus | reverse complement strand
TGTCTTTTTGAGACAGGGTCTCACTATGCAGTTCTGGCTGGCCTTGAGCTCAGTTTTGTAGCCCAGGCTTGTCTCGAACTCTCACCAATCCTCCTGCCTCAGCCTCCCGAGTGCTGGGATTATAGGCATGCACCACCACGCCCGGCTCTGATTATTAACTAATGAAAATCTTGAATATTCTCTTTGTAGTAAAGTGTATAGTTAGCATGCCCCTCTGACAAGAAAGAAACTTGCCTGGTGGTAGGATTTTTCTGGCTTTCTTAACAGGACCAGGGTGATTAAGGGTTGAAGCAGGCGTTACCCAAACAGTTCAGACGCAAGAAAATCAAGATGTAGAACATAAATAAATAAAACTAATGGTGTTGGAGGGTTCTGTACCAAATATATACATATAGATATATAGATATGGATGTAGATATAGATATATGGATTTTTAAAAAATATATTTATTTATTTCTAACAGGGGCTCACTATGCAGCTCAGACTCACACTAATCCTCCTGTTTCAGCCTCCCCAGTACTGGGATTACACGTGTGCACCACCACCATGCACCTTGGGCCTCAGAGGCCTGCCACAGAGATTGGGTGTGGTGAAACACACCTGTAATCCCAGCACTGGGGAGGCTAAAAACAAGAGGATCGCTATGAGTTTGAGCTGCACAGTGAGGCCCTGCACCAGATATGTATGAAAAAAGAAAAAGAAAGAAAGAAAGAAAGAAAGAAAGAAAGAAAGAAAGAAAGAAAGAAAGAAAGAAAGAAAACCAAGTGGTCAGAACCTCTGCTGTGTTACTTTGGACCAGCACACAGCACTTAGCATGGAATTCTTTGTGAAAAGGATATTTTTATCATACACCATTCAACCTTTGTAGACAATGCTGAACCTGCACTTTCCTTGCAAAGGGAATTTCCTTGTAAAATGCAAGCCCCTAAGATCCATTCTAAAGCACAACATCTCTTTTTTCTTGTAAACTGGTATTATTCAAAGTAGTCGCAAGACAAGGCAGCCAGTAGGAGTCAGTTCTGGAGAATGTGGCACAAAGACAGATGTGTCTTAATGAGCTTAGAGGAAGGGTGATAGCTTGGCTCTGAGCTCCAAGGGGGCCCCTGTCACATTGAGGTCGCCATTCGAAACCTTGTCAGGCTGAGACGTTTGGACCCATCAGGGCCGCCGGTGCCGTGCTGCACGGTTGCTTTGTAGAGGCTTTGTCTCCCTGGTACTCACTACACAGGTTTAGAATGATCACTGGCTGGAAATTAACAGCCTTACTTATTCACAATAACTCAAACACACAATCGAAGCAAATTGAAAGCAGATTTGCCTGCTGAAGTCTGGGGCACTGAGTGAGTTCCTTCCCCTGTGCAGTACATTCCTGCCCATTCCGGGGAGCTGGCGCATTAACACGGCCTTTCCAGCTTGGCCCTGTGGAGAGACGCCGTGAGCCTGGCTCTCCGATCTTGTCACACCTGGAGGCAGAGTCACGTGTACTCATTTATCTTTACAAGGTGAGTGATATCTGATTCGTGTCCTCAAATTTTTAAGAAATGAGAAAGTAATTCTCATTATAGCACAACCCCATGTATATCTCTGATAGGCTCACAACTGAGATTAATGGCTGCTGGGTGAGGACAAGAAAAGGCTTTTCCAAGAGCTGGGGAGAAAGCTCAGTGGAATAAGTGCTTGCCTGGTAAGGGCAAGGCCCTGAGTTCAATCCTTGATACTGCAAAATGGACAAAAGGAAAGGCTTTTCCTGTCCAGAGCAAAGAGCCTAGCGACAGAGCCTTAGCTCGGGGGAGAAGACGTGAGGATCTGAGCCTGCGCTGGGGTTTGGCAGGTGCCTCCCTGTCAGGAAAGGGCTTTTGCTTACGGGACAAGCCAGCCACCATGGTGGCCTCGCTCGCAGGAGATAGAGTCCTGCCAGTAAGGTCACTGGTAAGGAGTGAGCGGGCAGTGCTGGCAGCTTAAGACACAGGCCAAGTGCCCAGTGGGAAGGGACGGGGTCGCAGAATCTGGGCCCCGGCTTTAAGGTGCATTAGCTAGTAGGACCTGAGATTTACTGTAAGAAACCCCGTTATACTGGCCACCAAGTTCTGTTCTAGGGTGCCAACAGGTTTCTACCTACTGCTGAAGAAGTGGGGAGGGAGGGGTAGTGCACGTGTATTTGCAGGAAGGCCATTTCTACTTAAAATTTTAATAGCCCTGGGGGGAAAAAATGACAAATTTGTAAAATACACCAGAAACCACCTATTTGTCAATGACCTAATTTTAAAGAGATGTTTATAAAGAAATTTTACACAAATTTTGAAGCAATTCTGTGATAAATAAGAATCAGATTCACCTGGTATCAGTAGATTCAAAAAACAGTTGGAACTATTTTGGACCTAACATGACTATCCTGCTAGCTTAACACTTTGAATCCATCCACTAAATAGCTTGTTTTAATTGATTATAACCATATGGTCTCTTAAGAGCAGAAAAGAGAATAAAGTATCAGTCAAAACAAAACATTAAACTGTAAAATTCAAAGCATAAAAAACACTTAAAGCCTAGCAACATATTTTCACAGTGACATGCATTTAATTATATGCCTGACTTGAAAGCCACTGAAACAAGAAGGCCCAAAACTCCATTTTTTTTTTCAAAATAAAAATATCAGCATTTTTCTTGGTGCCACAGTTGACATGCTGTGAAATGAAACCATGTACCATAAAATGAACAATAATAACTATGTGCTTTCATTTTAAAAGACTCAAAATTATATAACTTGAATAAGGACACTGTTCTTCAAATAAAGTGATAAAGTGAATAATGTTTGTATTTTACATTTTAATCTAAAAAATTTTAGGGCTAGGGAGATAGGTCGGCAGTCTAAGCACCTGCCTGGCAAGCTCGAGGACCTGGCTTCTAACCCAGCACCACACGCCAAGACAGACCCAGAAACCCGGGTGCATAGTGCAGGCCCCAAAACTGATCGTGTTGGCGCGTACCTGTAATCTCAGTGCTGCGGAGGCTGGGACAGGATGACTATGAATCTAAGCTGCATTGCAAGACCTTTTGTCAAATACATAGACAAATAAGTCAATAAGCCAATAAATAATGACTTTTTAAAACTTAAAACTAAAATTGCAGACTTCCACATCACAAAAAAATAAGGAATATGCTTGTGCACAGTCCATATAATGGCTGAAACTACCTTAATATACTCTGTATGGCAACCGCCTGGGAGAAGGGTGACGAAAGGGAAGACACAGTCCAGTATGTCTCCTGGTTTAGCGATAAAGACCCTTTAACATTAAACCACGCACTCAGCTCATCAGTGGTAAAACAAAGCACAGTCTGAGCTGCAGATCTACACCTACACAAGACATGGTGATTTTTTTAAACCCTCTCCACCATCGCATCTCTTCTGGATCTGGCTGTCCATCCCAGGTTAATTCCTCCTACTCTTCTTTATTTCTTTCCTCCTGCTCTTAAGACTTTCCTTTTTCAGGGCCTGTGGAACAGACTCTCAATGAAGAAAGCTTCCCCTTCTTGTTCCTAAAATTTTCCTATAAGCTCATTTTTGAAGCATAGCTTATACAGACGTAGGACTATGCATGACAGGGTTTGTGACGGGCAGTGTGAGTTCCTGCCCTAACTCCCTTTAGCCTGGAACATATTCCATTGTTCTAACTGGAAGTTCACTGGCATTTGCGTTGTCACATCTCACCGTGAAACTTCAAGAGCTTTTCCTTCAGTTAGGATCTCAACAGTTGGAAGATTTTATGTTGACATATGATTTATTGCTTTATATTTTTCTTTATGGGTATTTATTGTTCTTTTAGAATAAGTATACTGATATCTTACATGAAGTCTTGAGCCAGTATTTCTTCAAGTTTTGTTTTTATTTCCCCTGTCCCAGTTCTTCTTTCCTCATCTTTCTCTGGAATTTCAACTACGTTATGTGGGACCCTTGCACTGGATATAAAATGAAACACAAGAAGCTTCATTTTGTTCCTCTTTCATATGGCATGAGTCTTTAACTTGACTGGTCACATTTTCTGTTCCTGTAATCTTCTTTTAAACCTACAAAGTTATTTATTTTTCTCTCAGCTGCTTCAGAGTTAGAATTTTCATTTCATTATGTTTATGATTTCTATTTCTCAGTGAGATTCCAACTTTGGTCCGTTCAAGCCCCTGGACCTACGACTGCAGGTGTTACGCCTCCGCCTACCAACAAGAGCAATTTATTCCTGCCACTGCTGTCTTCTCTCAACTGATTGTTCTTCAGAGTCAGCTACATTCTCTGCTTCCTCACATTATCTACTGGTTTTTAATTGGAGAGAAAGGGAATAACTGGAACGCCTGAATTTTGTTGTATTTCACTGAAAACTCTTTTTTTTTTTTTTTTGCCATGAGACAGTCAGGTTGATTGGCTTTAAGCTTGTGAAGGTTGGCTAGGTAAAATCACGGACCTGTTCTTACAGTTTCCAGCTGGTGCTGGGTCTCTAGTTTCTCCAGTGACTACACAACTTCTAAAAGGACACACACAACACACAGATGAAGTGAAGTTTTATGCAGATGCTGTGCTACTATTTGCTAGTTTCACTCTTTCCGAGTATCCATCCTTGCAAGAATTGCCCTTGGATGGATGGACTCAGTTTTAAGCACTGCGGCCTACAGCCTACGTGAGTGAGGTTGTAGCTTCTGTTCTCAGGGCTTTTCAACCATGGCTGACATGCCATGGTACCTTACTATAGC
Organism: Myocastor coypus; assembly: GCA_004027025.1. Lineage (NCBI taxonomy): Eukaryota > Metazoa > Chordata > Mammalia > Rodentia > Myocastoridae > Myocastor > Myocastor coypus. The sequence goes on along the minus strand of PVJA010007290.1, from coordinate 64,525 downwards.
AAATCAACACAATTGGGGGCCCGGCAGGATGGTTCAGTGGTCTAAAGCGCCTGCTTAGGAAAGCTTGGGAGGCTGCAGGGACCGCCATTCGATCCCTGGCACCACATGCTGTGCCAGCCCTGTGCTCAGGGCAGGCTGAGCTGGCCATAAAAATAAATAAATAAACACACAAAAGTTCTGAAACAAACAAAAAAATTAAATTAAAATTAAAATTAAAAAAAAAGAAAATCAACAAAATTTAGAATGTTAAGAGTCAACGTGACAGTTCTTGGAGCCTCTGTTTAGTCTCCGGTCACCACACATCTAAGAAATATCTTTATCACTATTTGATGCTTTTATCTGGTAAAGCCTTGCCTTGCATTCCTCAGTCCGTGGAATGGCTGATGTATTTCCCCCGTCCTCTCTCTCCCCAGTGAGCCAACTGGAAAGAGGAGAGCTATGAAATCGACGGACTGAGGCTTCCAACTTGCAAAACCCTTTCTGTTGGGAATCTTGAGCCGGGTTTACAGCGACCAGCTCTTAAGTTATTCTACGTGTCGGAGCCTTTGCCTGCCATGTGCGAGTGACACGTGCTCCTAAACTATGCCCTAAACCACACAAGTTCTGATACATGAGGCGCTCATAAATCCCGGGCTTCTACGACCTCCTTAGTAATTTTTTCAGAATCATAGCAGCATACAAGGAGCACAAGGATGGACGCGTGATTCCTGCCCGAACTGCTCCGGCTTTGCCTGTTCTTATTTCCCTAAGACCTGCTGACATAAACAAGAAGCGTGCTCACTATTTCACTGGATTTTCATTGTTTCTGAGCTTTTACAATTCACGGTGTTCCTCTTCTAATGTAAATTACAACAGTTTGGTGTCTCAAAAAATACAAATCCTTTTAACATGCTTAATTTGGTGCTTAGAAATTTTTCTTTTTAAATCTAGGCCCATATTTCTACCAGCACGCATTTGCAGTGCCTGGTGGTTATGTTCTGGAGGGGTGTTCTCCCACGGATGCAGAGCACCTCCACCTCCAGCCTCTCCTCCCTGCCTCTAGCCTTTCCCCTTTGAGAAGCTCCACCTCCCCTTCTCTCAGGCCCTGTCCTTTATCTTTGAGTTTCTCATACAGTACGAGAGTGCATCACTTCAGCTCATGGCTCTCGTTTACCTCACTTAACATCAGGTCTCAGGGTGCATCGGTCTCCCTACACAGGGTTTCCAGCACATCCTTCTCTATGGAGCAGTGGCCCCTGCAGTGCATAAGTGCCACTTCTGTTTGTCCATCCACAAGCTGCTGGACGCATGCACTGCTTGCTTCCAGGACCTTGCAGCCGTGAGTTTTCCTGCTGTAAACCTCACTGTGTGTGTATCAGTGTCATGTGATGTTGTTAGCTCTTACGGCAAGATGTCTGGAAGACAACAGCTGGGTCGGATGCAATTCTTGCTCTTTGGTTTCTAAAGAATTTCCACATTGATTTCTACAGAGACTGTACTAGTTTGCATCCCGGTAACAGTGTAAAAATGTTTCTTTCTTTTTTATTTTTTCCCCCCCTGCAGCCTCTCCAGAATTTCTGAGTTTATTTCTTGCTGATAGAGATTTTTTGTGGGAGTAAGGAAAAATTTCAGTGCTGCCTTCATGAGCATGTATCCAATATGATGTTAAAGAATTTTTGCATATTTATTAGCAGTTTATGTCTCTTCTTTGAGTGGGTCTTTCATTTTGAAAGTCTTGTTTCTTTCTTCATATGCGCTAGATGTTAGTCCTCACTGGAGACATGTTGCCCCATTTTGCAGGCTGGCCCTGCTCTCTGCTGCTATAATCCCACTCAGTGACCCTTGCTACAGTTTCACAAGCAACCACAGTTCTATTCAGAGTCCCTGCTCCATCTGTCTTCAAAATTCCCATTTCCCTTGAGCACTTACCTCCCTGGCCCATTTTGATTTTCACTTAGTACGTGATGACGTCGAAGGGCCTGGGCTCGGGCTTTTCCCGTGGATGCCACTTTTCCCAGCAGTGATGGTTAAGGAGGCCTCTTCCCTCCAGCTTCCGTCTGTCTTCAGTCACTTCGAGCAAGGCAGGCGAGCGCAGTGTGCCTGCGCTCCTTTCTGCGTCCCTGCCCTGTTCCTTGGACCCACACGTTTGCCTGTGTGGCAGCCTCGTGCTGTTTTCTTCACCATAGCTTTGTAATATAGCTTGCGATGCTGTGGTCCTTCCTACTTTGGTTCTCTTACCCTGGATTACGTCTGCTGTCGTGGGCTTCTACTGCATCCAGGCGAATGTGAGGATTGTACTCTCCGGTTCTGGGAGATATGCTGCTTGTATTTTGATTGGTATTACATCAGGTCTGTACAACAGCTTTGGGAGTTTGCCAACTTGGCAATATTGGCTATCTACCCAGGAAGAGAGGATGTTCAATTTTCTGATGTGTTCTTTGACTTCCTCTTTCAGAATACTGTAGTCTTCCTTGTCTTCCACTCTGATTCTTGATCCATCATCGCTCTATTCCCTGCTGGACAGCTTTCTGTGTTTCTCACAGGGTCTGGTGTGGCACAGTGACACTGTCCTTGCTTGATGTCCTGTGCAATTCACCAAGTCTTCTACTGCCTCACTTTGATCAGTTCCTTAGCTCTTAGCTTTCTGGGAAGCACACGAGACTTTCTCCAAAATAAGCCTCATCCTAGTCAATAAAGTATGCTTAACTAAATGCAAAAGAATAAAAATTATATCTTGCGTATGATCCACTCATAGTATGCTGAAACTAGGAATGAGTAGCAAAATAACTATAAAAGGTATACGAGCACATGAAATGCAAACATACTCTCTTGAGTAATTGGTAAGTCGCACAGGAAATTAAGCAAGAATAATGTCACTGTTGCAAACCAGAACCTATGAGATACACAGCATAGGGTCCTGAGAGGGGCCAGAGTGATGGGTCACAAACCAGAATGAGCTGAATAAATAACCCAGTGATGCACCTCAGTCCTAGAAAAAGAAAATCCAAAGATAGTACAAGAAGAAATTGCAAAGATTGGAGCAGAAATTATTAAAATTCAGACAAAGATACCGAAAATAAATGAATTTATGTGTTGTTCCTCTGAAAAAAATACAATAAATAATCCCTAGCTAACAATCTTCCCAAAAGAAAAGACCAAAGAACCCAAGGCCATACAATTAGAAATGAAAATGGCAGAATCTGAGTGGGTTCTGCTGAGGTCCATGACCCTATGCTCCAAAAATTGGAGCGTCCAGAAGACATAAGCAGATTCCTATGTGAATTAATAGCACTGAATCGAGAAGATACAAAACCCTTCGTGTCTAAGAGCAGGCAACAAAACTGAAGCAGCAACAAAGAAGCTATTAAAAACACTCCAGGACTCTGTGGCTTCAGTGCTGAATTCTACAAGAACTTCAGGAAGGACCTAATGCCCATAGCCCTCAAACTCTTTAGTGAAATTTAAAGATAATTTCCTGGAAGCTTCCACAGCCATGAATCTAAAACTAGACAAGCCTATGACAAAAGCAATTTAAATACATACAACAGCAACCCACCGGCCAAACTTCCACATAAAAAAATAATTGGAAATTTATCAAGCTGACACTGGCAGTAAGACTGTCACGGATGATACCAAAGCCCATGGGTGAGGAGGCGGGAGGCTCCAGCCCAGGTTGCACGGACGGTCGAGCACACACACGTTGCTGTGTACAAAACATTGTGTAAACCGAAGGAGAAACATCATGCGATCATTGCAATTGATGTAGAAAAATTTGCACTGTGACAAAATCCAAATTTCCCAGTGTCTTCTCAAACTTCAAAAAGCTACAAATATGTGCAGCACCAGTCTACACATGGAAGGCCAAACCTATCGCTATCCTTTTCTTCTCCTGCGCTCTTAATGATCCTGACATTAAATTCAGCCTTCAGTTGGCCTCCTGCTAATATATAGCAGCAGCAACTCTTCTCAGTATTTTCTTTACAATTTATTTCACTTATGTCACTTTGTAATTGCTACTTTAAATCAATATGTTTTAAAAGTTCATGGTTCTGACACTGGAAAAAGTACAGGTCACATCTGGGGCCTGATGCTGGTTTGGAACGCGCCCACAGAGTAAAGCTGGTGTGAGGCACCCCGGAAGGGTGACCCCATCTGGAATGGGCAACTTGGAGGGCAGCCTTACCTTAGAAAGGGAGCTAGGAACCCATCTTTTTCTTTTTCTTTCCTCTTAATTTCTACAACAAAATACTTCATGGTATGTAGTGAGGATCGCAGGACTGTGGACAACTCAAGTGTCTGCCCCAGAATGTTACCTCCTTTTGGTTATATTTGAGACATGTGGGGCAAGTTATGGCAAAAGATTTTGAAAGCTCATTTTTCTTCAAATTTAAGTTAGAGAGTAAAAGATAATGCCTCAAAGCCTAACCCTCTTCCTTACTTCTGTTTTTTTGTTTGTTTGTTTTTGTTTTTGTTTTTCTGTATTTAGTGCAAGGTCTACACAGATTGGACTCATAGTAATTCTCCTGTTTTCAGCTTCCCAAGTCCCAAGTGCTAGGATTATAGCTGTACTCCACCACACCCAGTCTCTGTCGCCACCCCAGCGTGACCCCAGCGGTAGGGCCGGCATGCCAACCATTGGACCCCGTTCTCTGCACTCTCTCTAAGCAGGCACTTTAGACCACTAAGCTATCTGACCAGCCCACCATTCTGATTCTTGCTTGTTATAAGTCTATAGTGTTAACTAAAAAAAAAGGTACTCCAAATAGTTTAAAGCATTTTTTAAAATACTGCTGTGATTTATTTACATAAAAAAGAGAGCTAACCCCCTGAAAAAACATTCTACCTATTTTATTTGTAGTTAAAAACTTACAAATGTAAAAACGATTACTGTAATTCAGCACAGCCATTGCTCCTAAAAGTTTCCTACAATTTAATATAGTTGTTCATGTGTATTGTGCTGTCTCTTTCTCTAAATGGGAATCTATTTTTAGGGTTGTTTAAAGTACCGGAAGCTGCTTCACTGAAGGAAAAACTTAGCGTGACAATTTATTTTTCCACTTATTTATTTCTGAGTCCTAGCTCTTTGGAAGCTTTCCATAGAAAACGTTGTATTGGTTTTCAGAGTAACTAAATGCAACACATGACAGGGTAAGTGCCTTAGTTACTCTTCTCCCGTTGCTGGGACAAATGCCTGACACTCAAAATGAGGGAAGGAAAGGTTTATTTAGCTCACAGTGACTGGAGGTTTCAGCCCATACTTGTCTGGTTCCAAGGCAGAGCAGCACAGGGCAGAGAGCAACTTTTCATGGTGGCAGCTATAAGCAAGAGAGCTAGCAGCAGCTCAAGCAGCTAACTTCTCTTTCTTCCTTACATTGAAATGCAAATATTTTTTTTTTTTTTTTTGTCTTTTTGAGACAGGGTCTCGCTATGCAGTTCAGGCTGGCCTTGAGCTCACTTTTGTAGCCCAGGCTGGTCTCAAACTCTCACCGATCCTCCTGCCTCAGCCTCCTGAGTTCTGGGACTACAGGCAAATCAGCTGCTCCAGGGGAGGTGCAGCACCCACACCCACAAAAACCAATAGAAAACTCCAGAAGCCACCCCACGATTGCATGAGGCTTTCAGGGGACACCTACACACAAACCATAACCGGAAAGCTAATCAGCTTGAGGCTAACATAAAATTTACAAATAAAGCCTTAAAGCAATGGTCTAAATGTTAGGTATGACGGACTTAACTTTTGTCATGAATTTCATTTGTTCTACAGTTCTGGAAAAGACAGTCACATTTGGGTCTGTGTGGGAAACAAGGTTTGTTTGTGTGGCTGTGTTTGTCTCCAAAACAAAATTTTTCCACACATTTCCATTTACAAACAAAATTGTTACCAAGCAAAAGCATCTGTAAGCCAAGGTGTCACTGTAAAGGCTGATTTTCAGGGGTTTATTGATGCATGGACTAGTACTGTTGCTCACACACTTAACAAGAGTTAGAGAGAGGAGAGACGGTCTCAACATTGGTGACACATCTCCTCTAGGTTGTCATTCAATCACAATATCAAAATTGATTTATAAATGGGATGTCTATTGTTGTTAGTGTACAATAGTTCCTTAATTATAGATAAATTCCATAAAACATTATCTGTTGTCCTTTTGTTCTCATAAATGGTCCATAATAAACATTATGATGAATAAGTGGAGACCTTAGGCCTGGGGGCTCCTGCACAAATCTTGCTGCTGTCAGTGAGAAACACCAACTCATCCAATTTGCTCAGTCTCCTCCTCATGGGTGATTTTTCTGTTTTTTCTGCCCAGAAATTTATGGTCACACAGCCCAACAAACATTACTAAATTAGTTACTGCAATATACTCCAATTAGTTATCATTAAAAGATTAAACTTTCTCTGTCTAAAATTACAAGGTTTCTTTTAATGTATTAAGATGCCCTAGGTAATCTTACTAAAGTAGATTAAAGAGCAAGGGTTCTATATTAAGGTAGCTTCGTATATTTTCCATAGTCAGGTTTCAGCTATTTCTTTAAAATAAGAGTTTTAACAGTTACATACTAGTTAAGTGTTGGGTTGTAAAATTCTTTCACTAATTAATCTATGATTGGTTAAGTCAGTAACTATTTTAGTTCATGACAATCTACATACCTGGGACAACAGATACATCAAAGATGTATCACAAGATGTACTGGGAATCTAAGTTTTTAAGGTCAAGTTTATATGGAGCTAAGACTATGTAAGTTTACTACATACAAAATCAGTGACAAATGCTCCTTTTTATAGAATATATCTAAAAATTTAACTTAAATGATCAAAATTGTTAACATCTCTCTAAATTAGGTCCTGCCATTTGCAGGTTAATCTACATCTATTGGCTTCAATTACAACATTTTCATTATTACATAAATGAGATAGAGGTGTGTATTGGATAATATTTACCTGTAATCAGGTAAATTCTATCCTAAACTAATTAAAATTCTAAGTAGGACTTTTAATTGTTGTTGTTATAGTTATATTTTGCTCTAAAAGTAAAAACAAAATAAATATATGTAATGATATCTATACGATCTGTGATGCTAATTATTGCTAAACTCATGGTATTTTAAGTACATTTCTGTTTCTCAGTGTATAGGCCTCCTAAATTATAAAATTAAAAGACATCTTAAGTTGGACATGGCAACATCTTCTGTGGTCTCTAGATCTGAAATGCTGAGGAAAGAAGTATTCCCACGAGTGTGAGTCCATAGTGAGACCATCTCTCAAGAAAGAAGAAAATCCTATCATTCTGTTGAGCTTCACATTAACATGTTGTTATGGTTTATGTCTAGTTGTCCCCCCAAAGACTCATGGAGTCATTGGGCGGGGACTTCTAGAGTTTGAGACTTGATCCATGATCCCTGGGATTACGGGTTTTAGTACTGATGGGATTATGGGTGGAAGTACTTCTGGGATTATGGGTGTAGCCTAGGGCGGGAGCTAAGGCAGAGAACCTGAATGTAGTATAAAGAGAGACAGAGAGACAGACTGGAGCTCTAGCTGTTGCTGTTGCTCTGCTGCCGTGTTGGTTGGCTACCTCTGCCGCCATTTTGTTGCTGTTCCGCCACCATGAACTGGATGCTCTCCGCCCTGCTCCACTCAGCCTTGGGCCAGCCGAATATGGACTGAAACCTCTACGAACTGTGAGCTAAATAAACCTTTCCTTCCTTCATCTTGAGTGTTGGGTATTTGTCCCAGCAATGAGCAAAAAGTAACTAATACACATGTTTATGATGTCGATAGTTTCCTGCTTATCTGTAAATAAATGTTTATTTACGTCGTCGAATGAGATGACTGACTAAAAACCTATTGTACACTTAAAAATGTAAACATACATTTAGAAATAAAATTCCCAATTGTCCTAGTATAATAACGTCATTACAATCTTTAAGCTAAGATGCTATATTTAGTCTTGATTTTGAATTTTATAACTTTATCAACGTTCTATAGAAATTTGACTTCTAAGGCAACCATGATGGATTAAGCCCCCAAAGCTGCAGTTTTCCATCCATCCCTTAGCTTCAAAGTATTCACCATGCAGATAAAGTTAGGAGAGTTAATCCTCTGCTCCTGTTTCAGGGCTGGTGTGGTTGGCCTCCTGGGTGTCCAACAACTAAGACAGAGATCAAAGTTTAAAGAACAGCAGTTGGGACAGAGTGCAGCCAATGTTCTGGCCTAGCACATAAAGTCAGCAAGGGCCCCAGACATAAAAGAGACCTCTAAAGGGCCGCAACACCTCGGTGAGTCACCCAGCTCTCAGTCATGGAGGCGTTTACCCCAGAAGACAAGAGTCAGGGTCACAAAGGAGGAAAATGTCCCCATACTTGTAGGGAAAGCCATGTGGTCAGGGAGGACCATGACCCATCCTGACGGATGACACAATTGACAGCAAAGGCACTAACAGAGCTCAGGGGCTCTGTTCATGACCCCAAATAGTAATGCCTTAAAAGCGTTATCTGACCTTAATGTACAGAGACTAATTTTGAATAACATAAGTCTCACTTTAAGTTAATTTGTACATCTAATAAAAATACAACCACAATTATAGTTATAATTACAATAAATGATACATAATTTATAAAATATAGAGATGATAATAGTAATATTAAATTAAAAGGGAATAGTCAGCCAACTAGCACCCCTTTGTTGAAAATAAAAGCAAATACTATGGCAAATGGAACAGTGCACCCTGATGTATGAGATGGGCCCCAGCCAAGGCTACCACCACACAGCTGTGGTAAGAGACTCTGCCTTGCTCGTGACCATGGGAGGAGAAGAGCCAAGATGGAATGGCCCGCCCCAAAGGCATGCAGCGGCTCTGAGGCACAAAGCCAGGGCTTTGGCTGCTACAGAGTGGATAGGAAGGTACCTTGGGGTACCCCTGGCTCCACGGTGTTGGGCCATAGCCAGAGGTCAACTAGCTGGCCTCCCTGCCATCCACAGACCATCCACAGACCAGCTCCGTGTTTCACCGGCACAATCATTCAGCTTCAACTAAGACTTAAGGACGCAACAGAGTATGTTTAGTCACTTATTAGTGACTAGCACACAGGAAAAGTCCAAATTACATGTAATAGGTATTTTACTTTACTAAATTCTAAATTTAAAAGGATGAAAATGCTATTTTTTTAAATTCTATAAGCCAAATGGCCCTGGATATTCTAACAGTGCAAGATAGAACTGGTGTCACTGTCCAAACAAGACGTGATGTATGCATTCAGGAAAATGTGTCTTCTGCATTACACAGCTACACAGCGTGCTCACAGATTGTTGCAGTGCATCTAATGTTTTTTAGAAGTTTTTCAGCCTTTCATATTCCATGCTGTGTTGCTGATATTTCTGTGTTTTCTGTAGATCAGTCAGGACGACTTTCCATCCTTGGCTGGGAAGGATCAGTGCCCCACCTCAGCCTAAAGCAGCTGCACAAGGTTAACCCTTCCAGCATGAGACAGCCCTTCAGGTAAAGAGGACCACAGTTGTTGGGCAGAGAACGGGATAGAAGAGAAAACACAGAAGCTTAGCAGGAACGGGACAAGGAAATTATGATTATTAAAATTCTATTTAAAAATGTAGCTTTTGGACATGGCCTGGTTTATATACTTTTTGTTTCTTTCTCTTCTCCCCAAACAGAATAAACCTGGGCACCTCCCTGTACTGACAAGTGGCTTTGCCCACTCCCCTTTCACTACAGGATGTTTTTCACCTGCAAACAGGCCACCTTCTCAAGGGCTCCCTTACAAATGGAGCGCTACCTCTCTATGGCGGACCCCTGCTCCCTGCCCCCACGAGACCATCCAGCACCCAAAATACTTAGGAGATCCCCATTTCCCAACTGACGGTTCCTCATTTCTCCAAGCTCCTTTACTTTGTTCTTCAGTGAGTTTTACATGTCTTCTGTGTCTGTGTCTCTCACCTCTTGCTGATGTGTGCTAAAACTCCTTTATCTTTGACAGAAGTCAACAAATCCACAAAATTTTTCTATAAAAAGGGTGGGTTAGATTTTCATGTCAGCCTCAGGAACCCCTGGACCCAGCCTGATAATACTATATCTTTAACTATTTTAAAAGAATATGCCAAATTGTTGTTGTTGTTGTTTTTCAACCTTTTATTTTTATTTTATTTTATTTTATTTTATTTTTGGACGGGATCTTGCTGTGGAGCTCAGACTCATAGTGATCCTCCTGTCTCAGTCTCCACAGTGCTGGAATTATATGCATGTGCCACCAGCCCAGTCTCGGTGGTTAACTCAGAGCACCTGAGGGCAAGGCGGTTGAAGCATGTGGTCCCAGGAATTGAACCCAAGTCCTTGCCCTTGCCAGGCAGGGATTTAGACAGCTGAGCTATCTCTTCAGCCATCAGACACTCATTTTAGTTTCATGAACTATAATGTTCATTAAGGAACGAATGAGTTGACGCTGACTTGTAAGGTTTTAGATTGAACAATAGACAGGAGCTGTTAGATAAAATCAGAAGAGACGATTTTGAACATTGAACATGAGTTAAGCATCAGAAGTAAGGGTGGGAAAAAACAAACTACTGACAGGAGGAGCGGACAGACAGAGGAGGCAGCCGCTGAGCAATGTGGCGAGGACACATTAGACTCCTCCCAGCCTTACCAATCTAATCCTTCACGGAGCCTCTACTGTCTGCCACTCTTCTGTTCGCGAGGTGTCTCTGATCTGTATTTCAACACCGTGGATGTGTTTAGAACCCAAGCACTGAACATGCATCAATGTCTATTAAACTGCACCTAATGTGATTTGACAGATTGTTCTTGGTTATTGCTCTGTCTCTGTACTTCATGTCAAGACATTTGTTAATGTGCCCAGGTTCCTCTGAGAATCTGGTAAATAAGCAACATCTTCATCTCAGAAATGTTTAAAATACTGTGATGGACGGACGGAGGGTAGACACCTTGCATCGGGTCTTCTGGCTAACCGCAGTCCATTCAACCACGGTTCCCACTGCTGGGTCACTCCGATGTGTACTGTCAAATATGCTAACAATCCACGAGCATTTCACTTCTCTCAAAGGGAGATTTGTGGGTTGTGGATTTATTTATCAGATATACATCTTGCATCTTCCCTGATAAGAATACAACTATCAAACAAAAATAGGATTAGTTGAATATTACACATGCAAGTAAAATAACATAATATGCATTCATTATTACCCTCATGTCAGGCATTCAAAATTGATGCCTTTGATAACTGATTCAAGCAGGTTGGGGCCTCTAATTAATCCATTAACAAAGATTGCTTAGCTCCAAAATAAATTGATGAATCTAAGAGAAATGTTTTCTGTAGTATTTTAATGTTTTGACCAGGACTGAACAATGTGCTCTCCCTTGTAAGACTTAATATATAGACACACTTTAAATAAATGAGTTTTCTCACCCTAGCTGTATGACAGAAAGTGTGATCAAGTGCACCAAAAGATGGTAGGGGAGTTCCAAGTCAGACTGAATAAACGAAATCATCAAGGCACCATTGACTTCTTTAAAAATAGGTTAAAAATGTAAAAACTGAGTTTCTCATCTTGGTATGCAGCTACCTAAGTTGTATTATTGAAACATGCATATTGTCCTTTTGACACAGTATTTGATGTTGCCTTAACCTTAAAAGAAACTGCCCATCACCTTCAAGAAGCTTCCTTAGTGGATTTCCATAGCTACAATACAAACTCACCACTGGCTATCTGCACTTGAAAGCAGCATAAAGCCTACTTGCACATTAAAGTTTCCTTCAGTGTAGTTTCTAGGAAACCATTCATAAAGTCACAGCTGCAGCTAATTTTCATTTCTATGGATTTCATTTGTTAAAAATACAGAAAAAAGAATCATATCTTTGAAAGCCACACTGCAAAAAACTAAATTACACCATTTTAGGCATACAGATCTTAATAATTCACAGAATTATTATCCTTATTCTGAGCCATATCTCTTATACCTATTAGCATTCCAGGATAACCCATTGTATCAGCTTCACTAGACGAGGCTCATTTTCTAAGTCCCTTGATATTTTGTGGCATGCATTCTGAGCACTGAGATTTTTCTATCCAGTTTCCTGCTGGAATATTACATGCAGAAATAGATACTAATAACCAATAAATTAATTACTAACCACAGAGTGAGAAACATGACATAATCTTCACATAAAACACAAATATAAATGAAAACAGGGCTACAGTATGTTTTAATAATATACCAACATTCTTTTCCATTCATGAAAGGTTATATATTCAAGAACACAAGTATCTAAACAAACATGAATAATATCCCAAGATATTAGTAGAATACTAAATGACATCATAAAAACAAGATCATAGAAAAGTGAAGGATTAGAAATGGGTGGATTAGGGGCTGGGGAGATAGCTCAGTAGAGTAAGCACTTGCCTGGCAAGTTCAGGGTCCTGAGTTCAATCCCTGGTACCACAAAAAAAAAAAAAAATAGGTGGATTTAAGATAAGTGCAAGCTGTCTTTATTTTCAAAAAAAGTAAAACTCTACTTCAGAAATGTGCTTTTTCAAAATACAGATTACTATCAATTTGATGCTATGAAATTTGAATGTTAAAAGATAGCTGTTTTAGTATTATATTTTCTCAGAAGCCATATTTCTATTTCCAGGAATGTTTGATTCTGTATTATTTACTAAGTATGGAGAATTATTCTGAGTGACTCCATCAATGATTTATAATAGTTAAGCAACTGTACAACCATGTAAACAGTTTTCAGTAAATACTTATGCATCACGTATAAAACTGGCTGCTGTAAAAAATAATTGTATGTAATACTTGTCTGCTATTGTATTCATTTAGCAAAAGTACAAAAGATTAAATGCATAAACTGGATCTAATTTTAGAAAAGATCCTAGAAAAATTTCCTCCAGCGTATATTCTCATTGACCCCTAAACACCTTTGCCAGAATTTTTGCCAGAATTTTAGTCATGCCTCAATATTATCCCACCCTTCTAAAAGGACTCCAGGAAACAGATAGTGTCTAACAAGCTTTATCTCTAAACTTGGCTAAGGCCAAGGCAGCTCTATCAATAATGCCTGTGGTGAAATGCATCGCATTTTTCAAAGAACTGCAAAGGCTTCATTAAATCGGACTCCTCCATTAATTTCAGCAGCAATACAGTCCCTCTTGATGTCTGAGCAGTGTGCCATCTCTCAAAATGTGAACTCATGATGGACTTGTTGTTGACACGGTGCAGTTTTTCAAAAGGGAAGAAAAAATAAGAAGCATCGAACTCAACTAGTACCACAGTCCCTAGCGCCGATTGCATTGCATTGCACCTAGCAGTTGGGCTTTCTTTCCAACACAGAGGTACCTTACAACTGTGAAAGTAAACAGCTTGCCATGTCTGCATAATATTACTTCCCGGTACTCTTAGATTTTCCATCTATAACCATAAGCCATAAACCCTTGGAATCTCTTCTTTGGGTGACAGAACAGATTTCTATGACAAAAATATCTCATTGCTTTGAAGTTTAAATCTTAAATATCAAATTTAAAGCATTTATTTGCTTTAAAGAAGGAACTGAAGTTTACAAGAATAGTAAATAGGATGTGAAATATGCTGTATTTTCTTCATCCATTTAAAGATAACAATTATAAGGAAAGTCTCAGGAGTATCATGGTGAGTAACTGCAACATTTTATGATTTTCTTGTTAGACTCAGGACCAAAGAGCTAGGTTAACAAGACATGAACTTGGGGTCAATACAAACATAAGTGTATTCCACACGACTGAGAAAATGTGTGCGAAAAATGAAGGATGGGGCATAAGAGATCTTAACAGCAAACGGTGACACAGATGAGAATATTCTCCTAGGAGAAAATATCTAAAATGAGGATGATCAAGAATCATGATCAAAGTGAAGCAGTTAAGGATATGCCCCCACGAAATAGGGCACTTTAATGTGCTGATCACTTCAAACAGATGACACTTGGGGACAGGCAAAGCTTGCGAACTTCCCTTCTCTAATTGTAATGGCAGATTCACTACGTCAATTTGAGAAGTTTGGAAACTGAACTAAGTAACTCAGCACTTGTACATCCTAGAGTGTAGCGGCCATGCCCCACGGGGGCTGTTTACCCTCCAGGATGCTGTGAGGGTTGATTCATTCTGTTGAATTGAGAAGTTCAGAAGTTTAACTAAGTGACAGAACAGGGGACCAGGCTCTTCACTTTTGAAACAACCTGAGCCTGTGCCCAAGGAGAAGGGCATGGAGGTGATGTGAGTGCCACCTCGCCTGCCCCTGGGGGTGGCAGCCTGCTTACAATAGAAGGGACGGAAAGAGGCTTGTTCCACCATTTCTTGCTCTTGGTGCTTTCACTGCCTTCTGTGAAGGCCTTAAAGTGTCTCCACTCAGCAGGAGCCTCTGCCTTGGAGGCAGCTGGTTACAGGCTGACATACCCACAACCTACCAGTTAAGTAAACCTGTCCTTCCTTAATTTGGGTGTCGGGTGTTTTGTCCCAGGAATGAGAGAAAAGTCACTAAGACATGGACTGAAGACAGTGCCTCCAAAAGAAAAGCAACTGGGACTGTGGTTCACCAACAGGGAAGGTTACAGTTGGCCCCAGAGAGAAGGCTAGAAATAGACTTCGTATCCAAGAAGACCTGCACAGGCTGGCTCCCATTCTTCCAGGCTGCATTCGCCTTCCCCCAAAGCCTGTGTCCTCCCCTGGGTTCTACGAGGCCTCTTCCCCTGCATTTTGATGCAGAGGATGCACAAGTTTGGAACTTAACAAAAAGAGTGAATAAAATCCCTGAGAAAAGCCCTTCCATTCAGGCTTACTCCAGGAGAAAAGGCCTCAACCCAAGCTGCTTCTACAGAGACAGCATCCTGCAGACCCAGAAATCTGTTTATCATGATAAAAAGGAAAAAAAGAAAAAGGAAGCTAACATGATAAATAAAGAAAACAAAGCAAAAAGCAAAAAAAACCAAAAACAAACAAACAAAAACCCAGCCACACTGCTTAGCTGCACACACTGCAGTTTATTCTGCCCTCTAGGGTTTCAGAACAAGATTTAAGGCCAACAACAAGAAGCCAGAGACCAGTCCTGTGAGGCAGGCAGGAGCTACTTTACCAGGCAGGAGTAATCCCTGCGTGTGGCATCTTCCTAAGGCCAGCTTAGCTCTAATCAGAGCCCTCTAGTCAAACTGATGAACTATTTCTCTGTCCCTTCTTGATGTAGCATCTTGGCCCAGGCTAGACGCAGGCTTGCCCTCAGTTTTGCACAAGTTCAGGGCTAGTCCTGGAACTCAGGCGGGAAGCACGAAGAAGAGACGGTTTACATGACAGGCATTTACATCAACAGACAGGTGTGTGTAGATTTCCACAGCAGTGTTGACGGAGCTGCTCCTAAGACAAACGCCCAACCAAAACGCCAGCCTTTGCAATGAGCACACCCAGTCCCTTGCTTTTAAAATCCAGCAAGATGCTCACCTAGGTCGCTCAAGAAATCTAGAACTCTGGTGCTAACACTTGGCTCAAATTGTTGTTGACTTCTTCCTATTCTTCTCCTGTATTCAGGACTTCAATATCATAAGCAATTGTTGAGTAATAAATTGATTTCTGTAACAAAATCAAGCTACCGATGGCTTAGGGTTTTGTTCAAGTCTTCACTTAAATCTAAATTTCACCTCCTTTTTGAACAAAAATAATTTGATAATTAAATATTAAATATATAGATAGATTTACATTCATCTCTTAGTCAATCAAGGGTAATCAACTTAATATATTCATAGGAAGATTTTTTATGTAGTGAACTGCTATGGTGAAATCTGTATCACAAAATGTATAAATTGAATAAACTGTTGAAAACAACACTTACAATAGAATTTCTGCTTTAAGAGAAATTAGTTTTGACTACATTCAGTTCCAAAAGTTAAATATAAATTAGTTTTTAAAACCTTCCAACAAGGGTTCATATCAACTCACAAAGTTTTGAAATTGTTTAATATATTCACTTTTTACTGAATGCTTAACAACAAGTTAGTAAACAACCATTGCATGGATCATCAGTTACTTCATAGCTACCGAGTTTGCTCAGCATTACCTGTAATCCTCGCCCAATAACCTCGTCCTGAGTCCTGAGTTCTGTAGTCACAGAAGTTCCCTAATGCAGAGCAACACACCGAAGAGTGCAGAGCTGTCAGGAGATTCAATTAGGAATTTCCAGCGAGCCACTGTACCTTTAAAGTTCATGTCCTTGAAGTTAAGCGCATGTCCACCGCCTACTGTTTCCAGTACTTTTCCCCCCACTTCCTATGCAGGACAGATTAACTTTGGTTTGCACCAGCTGCTCTTCCAGCTGTGTCCAGGGTTTCAAGAAACTTTTGTGACAAAGATACCTGGCAGCTCTGCAAAACACAGGGCTTCTCCTCTCTGGTGCTCACTGTCCTAACGCCCGATCATGGAATAAAGCTCATTCTCTCTGACAAACAATAATTTGTCAACTAATCACAATTTAGACACCGGGTGAATTGAACTTCCTGCTGCGCCACAAAGACAACTTAAGTGACAACACCCATTCGGGTGCCTCACAAATCCGTAGCCCTCCTCCCACGCCCTGCCCAAATAAGTAATTTGGACAAAGAAACTGAGTGCGGGTGAACGTTCTCACCTGCAGCTGCAAATGCTGGTCTCAGGACACGTGTCAGGCCCAGAAAGCAAAGTGTGTGTCCTTTTTCACTATTTTCAATGGTAATTCTTAATAAAAAGTCTTGTTCTGATGATACATTGTTCTAAGCTGCTCCCATTTTATGAGAAAATATTAACCTTATTCTTTATAAAGATCGCATTTCACAAGCAATCTGATATTAACATGAGGTCTGCATAACTGTCAGTGGTAACGAACATGAGATGATAAAAAGCAATATCTCAAATAAACAAGGGACAGGTGGCAGCCTGCACCACACATCTGCTACTAATCTGTACGAGAGAAAGAAGGGGCAGCCAGCAGGTGGGAGATGGGAAAGGCTCTGTGTGCTCCCTGGCGCAGCACGCTGGGGGCTGGGATGGGTGACAGTCCCTCTCTCTGCCCCGCCCCCCACGGAAACTAAAAACACCTGCATAAAGGAGCCCAGAGGAAATCTCTTGTCAGAAAAGTCTGCTGTGAAATCGAGCTGCAAACCATGCAGAGAAGAAGATATCAGAGGGACAATGAAAAGATAATTAAAACGGA
Source organism: Myocastor coypus (assembly GCA_004027025.1). Taxonomy (NCBI): domain Eukaryota; kingdom Metazoa; phylum Chordata; class Mammalia; order Rodentia; family Myocastoridae; genus Myocastor; species Myocastor coypus. The sequence continues at coordinate 47,312 of PVJA010007290.1, read as the reverse complement.
GCAGTGATGAAGGAGTTGATCCAAAGGCGCTGACCAATAAATCTACCAACTGTGATGGCCACACCAAGGCTATTTTCTCCCTAGATATCTCTCACCACCTGCTACATTCTCAGATAGTCTATAAAGGAAATCACATGGAATTGTCTCTCAAACTGGAGAAATCAATGGGGAATATAAATGAAGCAAACCTCATAACTAAATTGACATCTGCCCTGCTCTATAGCAGATCCTGTCCCTGCTGAATGTATTGTTAATGCAATAACGATTATTTTTGATAGAATGTATTTGCATATTAACTATGCGTGCTCTATCACCACCAAATTAGGCCTGAAGTTGGAGAACGTTTCCTTGAGCAGTCCCATGTCTCAGGCAGAGGAACTGACTCACTGTTCTACATACAGGTAGAATTGTAAAAGTAGTAAATAGTGGCTTTCCATTTGCTAAGCGACTCCACTAGTCCAGGGATGAACTTGGTGGGACACGACGCAAAGCCCTGAGGGAAAATTACTTTGAGGAGTATCCTCCCTTTGGCAACAGAAAAGGGAAACGCACCTTCGGCACCACAATACAGTAGTGTAGTGAGCTGGTGTAAGCGGCAGTATCTGACTGTCCCACTGAAGCTCGTGCAGAACAGGTGACCGCTATTCTATCTCCATTGGATGGCAATATTTATTCTATCATCCTTAGAATACAGTTACCAATGCGATCTCACCCTTCCTAACTGGAGATTCTGTGAATCCTCACCAGGACAGTGGAGGCAACCCTGGCTGTGATGTGCACCAAGTAAATTCCTTCTAAATATTCCATAGCTGGTTATCTCCTTTTTTGCATATAATAAGCCTAATAAACTTGCTTTATAGGAGGTAATTTTATTATTTGAAGTAACAATCCTATCATTATTCTACTGTCTTCGTAAAGTCTAAAAGTTAACACAAATTTTGTTTTCATTACACACGCTTTGCTCAACAGTGTGTCTCTGTCTTGGGTTCGAAAAAATCACAAAGAAGTCCGGTGTACATTGCAGAGAACAACAGGACAGTTGCCACAAATCTGTCCCCTTGAACTTGGCACAGGCCTTATGGTCTAGTAATGCTGTTGCTGATGTACACGGGAATCTTACCAGATTGTTTCTTTTTAAATTATGTGTAGATAACAACATCAAAGTGAGTCTGAGTCAGAATGTTCATAAGAACTATCAATAAATGAAAATCTATTTTATTGACTTGCATCAGAGAATTATTTTCTGCTCTTTTTATCTGTCTACCTTCCTACCTTCTTTTTTTTCTAAAAAATTATTCAACACCTGCTGTGTGCCAGCGTTGCTTCTCGGCTTTGCTGGGAAGAAGTTAAATGGAGAATTTCCCTTTTCCACATAAAGGAGTCGCGAAGTTCAACTCCCTTGCAGGGAGTTCACAGTGTTCTGCCCGAAAGCCATGAAGAGAGGTGCTGAGGGCACAGCAAGCAGGGGCTCCAGCTTAACTTGAGGAAGTCAGAGGCAAGAGGCTTTCAAAGGTAAACTCTGACAGGAACCACGTGAGGCTGAGGGCCAGCTCAAGGGAGCTAGGTACCAATAGCTATGGAGAAGAGACTGTTGCCAGATGAAAAACATGCAAACACGATGGCACAGAAAAAACTTTCCAAAGCAGATCTGTCTCCCAGCCCTGTGTCCCTCTTCTGAGGTGTGTCCAGGGATTGAGAAGTTCTCCTGCTTCTTCCTTGAAGTAGTCCTAACAAGGAAGGGCAGCCAGGGTGCCTTGTCCCTTTCTCTTCCCTGAGGACACTTCGGTGACTGGTTCCTTATGCCCTCAAGGAGGAACATCATACAGAGAAACAGGATCATCTCAGGTCAGTCAGTCTTTGCCAATTTCCAGCTTCATAACTTCAGCCTGAAATCAGAGCCTTGGTCCTCTCCTCATGTCTCTGCGTGGCGTGCACCGAGGGCATGGCCCCTGGTCTGTGCGTCTCCGTCTCCAGTCTATGCTGTGTCACATGAACTTGGGCCACTGAGCAATGCCTTCTTCTCCAGCACTGCAGTCTTTTGTAATATGGCATTGGCTAAAACCTTCGTGATGGGTCATACAAGTCATTACCCTTTCTCTCCTACGTGTGCAGAAAGATCTATGTTTAACATTTCAAAGACATTGAGATTGTTACTAAGGGCTGACAGCCTGATATGGAAGACCTCCAAGCCTTCTCTGAGTCCCCTGGCCACAGCTCTGGAGCATATCATTTCACCATACTCAGCAGAATATTTGTTTATTTGACTTAATCTCAGATTGTTGTTGTAGCTTTAATGTTTCACACAAAAAGTAGAACTGGTGCTTACTAGGCTCTCACTAACATGAGATTCATCTAATGTGTCCCAGTTCTCATAAAATTTAAGTAAATATGAATGCCTTCAGAAATGAACATATTACTTTACATCTAATATCTTAACATTATAAGTGGAAGTGTAACACTAGCAAACATAATTGATACATAGTATAACTACTACTGGTAGTTGTATTGTTTGTTTTAGAGCCAAGAATATAACATATCTTCTCATGCTACTATATTTTAACACAGAGGAGATAACTGATCTAGCTAACTGGATGGCAAAACAGATGCTACCAGTCACGTTGTCCAGAGCAATTTGATTCAAAGCATTCCACTAAATGGGATAATAAGTTGGTAGGTACTTGCCAAACAGATTGGGTAAAATTATGTCATATATTCTAATGGGCCCTGAAAAAGTCCTGTCACTACTACACTTATCAAAGATATATTTTGTTTTCACCCAGCTAGAAACACTTTGGCTCGATTTATTTCCACTTGGCAACCTCTGCCATTCTCTCCTTTCTTCCCTCTTTCCCTGCGCATTTCCCCGTCGCTGCACTTTCGTGAGACATCTCACCAGCCCTTAGCTCTTTCCTTCCATTCCTTCAGCAGGAACAGTCCATTGGTTTCCCAACTAGAACTTTCTTTCCCTCGACATGGTACAGAAAAGATGGTTTGGATGTCCACCAGTGACCATTTGGCTGATATCAATCCAGATGAGTGAACCAATCTTAGAACCCTCTTCCATGACAGCAGTCATGCATATCTGAGCACGTAGGAGGGCCTCATGGCTGCCACTGGGCACTATTCCCTTAATTTCTAATGGAAAACAGGGACGCATGAGTTTTCTCTTTTGCTCGAGATATCCCATCCTCTGGACATCTGGTGCAGAGCTGCTGCCCCACACCATGACTTGCAGTCCTCTGGACTGAAGACTGAAGCAGACACCCAGGGATGGTGGACTTGCAATCAGATGCCTCGTGAGCATCTAGGGTCATCAAATGTATTAACAACCCACCCACACTACTTGTAGGTCTTATGAGTTAAAACATAGGATAAATTTAAACAGCATGGCTTCCAGGCATTTGCATTTCATTGAGCAATGCTTTTGCTGAGGGACAATGCAGGCAGCATCCTATGTCCTTAGCCTCTATGGCCTGTGACATAGTAAGAGCAGGAAGCCATTTGCTCCAAAGCAGTTTGCTTAGGCTATGGGGTATTAAACCCAGGTTATCACTCATGCTTTGAAAGTACTCTTCCACGGAGCTCCTGCGCCAGGACATAAATTCACTTTTAGACATAAAATACAGAAAAACTAGGATAGGGAGTACAGAGAGGGGAGAGGACTCAATGTTCACATTTTCCCAATATTCATGTTACCAGTAGCCAAGAAAGGCCTCACTTCAACTCAACATTATGCTCTTACTAAAAAAAAAAATACCAAAAATTAAAACATAAAAAATAAACATGCCAGCCATGCCAGCCACACCCTTGGGGTGCACTGAGGCTGAGATTGAGACTGGGCATGGTGGTGCACCTGTAATCCCAGCACTTAGGAGGCAAGAAACAAGAGAATCACTATGAGTCCAAGGTGCATAGTGAGATCCTGCAGACCTGGTACACCTAAATGCAGAAAAAAAATAATAATAATATCATCATCATCATCATCTTAACATTATGAGCAAACATCTGCATTAGCATCTGGTATGTTATGTTATACAAACCCCCTGAAATATAGGAATTAATGCTTGGGAGGCCAAGGTGGAACTTTCTAGCTTTAAGAAGTGTCCACCCCATGCAGCACTTGCTCCCATGGGGAAGGCTAGACGTGGTCTCCTGCAGGGACACGGGTGTACATTAGGACCATAACGTGAGATGAAAGAAGGCAGGAGCACAAGCTTGAGCATCGCACGGTTTCTCTTGTACACGAAGTGCAGGATACAGATGAGGAGCAAAGCAAAGGACGATGGGAAGCGTGGAGACGGCTTCCGGAGGGAGGGCAAGTGATCAGGAGGGGGAGCAGGGCAGGGACAAGGGCTGAACCAGGAGCCATGGTCTGCACCTGTACCAGTGTCATACAGCAGTGTGAGTACCGTGTACTGCATGTGGATACAGAGAGGGTTCGAGGGTGGAGGAGAGGGGAGGAAGGAAGAGGAGGAAGGGAGGAGAGGGCGCGTGGTGGTGCACGTGCTGCGGTACGTGAGCAATGGAAGCCTTAGGCACTAGCACACGTGCTAATAAGCTACAATGAGACACACAGACGTAAAAAGGAAATGCCCACACCCAGTACGGCCCTCCACAGGCACGACAGGCTTTCTATTTAAATCCTACCAAAGATCCTAAACTATAAAGCCTTTAAAATCGAAATCGCATTTCCCCAAATAATTGCTCTTTTCTCCTGTCCTTCCCCGCCAAACTTGGCAAAGAGCACAATCACCGATTCCTTTCTGCTTGGTACGATCAGCGCTGAGCCAGGCAAAGCTGGGCATCGTGAAGAAAGTCTTCTACCTCCAGATCCCAGTGGACAAGGCATTTAGTGACTGCGGGAGAAGCTGCACTTTGCAAGGCAAAATCCCCTGGCTCTTGTCAGTGCCGCAAAGGCCAGCCAGCCGTGAATTCTAGTTTCTGAGCCCTTTTTCTATACATTTGTTCACTTTTCAGGGAACTAAAACCAGTAGGAGGTGGGGAACATGGTTTCGTGTGCTGCTAATAGCAACAGTGCTTCCCTGAAATAGACTTGCAAATTGCTCCCCTAGTGATACCATTCACTACATTCTCTTTTAAAAACAAAGCAGATGAAAAAGTTAAGGCAGTCGAATGGACATGTCTGCTATTGCTTACCATTTCGCCTTGGAAACTTACATTTGAAACAATGTGTTAACAGCGCGTAAACTTCCTAAACACAAGAAAACATTTGTTCATAAGCAACGTATTTTGGATACTATAGTTTTTTTAATTTAAATTAAGTAGATCTTCAATATCATGCACACAATGGACTCATTTATAGTGATGATTCAGTGTTATAGCATGTTCTCAAAATGCCACCGAATGACAAAAGTTAATTTCTGCTATTTATAGTGCTGCAGAAGCACCTAACTATTCCATCTGGAATAAATCATATAAATTCAACTCAGTGCTCCAGTTAGCCCACCTTCCGCATCATTACACCATCCTGAAACTCACCTTCCACTTCCCACCTGCAAGGAAGTGGTGGAAGGATTTTTACTCCCGTATGTGAAATATTCTCTTTTTTCATTTACATTTTTGTTGGTCCGTGTCAGCAGGATGCAACAACTGCATGCCCCATGGCGAGTTGGCACAACTGAATGGCATTTCCGTCCTTCTTTACACATCCCCTTATTCCTCCGTGCCTACCGCCCTCCATCTCTTGGTGTTCTTCCCATCTATGAAACATCTTGCAAGCCAGGTTTGCACATGTTTTTGTACCAAATGAATCAGCAGCATCCACTGTAGCTAAAATATTTTCTTCATGAGTCTACACCTTCCCTTTGGCAGGGCTGGAGAAAAGTAAAGCTGCTTCCTAGCAGTTACTCTCTGAAATATTATTAACTACCTAGTAGAAACTGAAAGTTATGGAAGATAAATCCAATTAATAAAATTATCTCTGACGTTGTGACACTCCTGTAGATGGAAAAGCACATGTGAAAATAACAGCACCATTAATGGCTTGTGTGAATTGTCAGAAGCCCAAAGAAGGGTGAAAAGTCTTCTATCTGGGGTAATTAAGGAAGCATAATATAAAAGACACTGGCAAAGATTTCACCTAAATTCATCAAAAACAAATCTTTCTGAGGCAAAATAATTTATAAAAGCTAATCAGAATAACTTCCCAATTGTGATACCATCTATTTTGGCTGCTAAATTGGAATTATAAGACAAATTTTTCCAACATTGCAAAACATACAGCTTGTGAAGTATTTCTTTAAGAAAAATTATGCCTAGGAATCTTGTTTCTTATATATCCCTAGAAATATGAATCAGTGGCTGTTTAAAACTAAATTTGAAAGAAAAAAAAGTAAAGGTTGAGTTGTTGTCCAGATTGGTATTAAGTAGTAGTTGTCACATTAACCTCTGGGGCCCGTTGAAAGAGGTGTCGTTGCCTATGTGTCCCTGCTCCCACTCATGGTGTGTGAGCACGTGCTTAGTTAGCACTCCCTGAAGGGCTGAGACCAAAATAGCTCCGTGAGCTGGGCATGCTGGCATGGGGAATCCCAGCACTGGAACTGCATTAAATCCGTAGAACAGATCGGAAGTACAACCATTTTCACGGTATTTGCTTTACCTGCCCAAGAGCAAGGAATAACTTTCTGTTTTCTGAGATCCTCTTCAATCTCATTCTGAGAAAACTATGGTTTTAATGGAGAGGTCTTATGTCCTTCATTTTTCTGATTGATTCCTCGGTACTTAATTTATTTGGATGCTACTGTGAAAGGTGTTGTTTACCTAATTTGTCTCTCAGTGAATTTTTTATTCATGTATGAGGAAAGTTGTTGATTTTTGAGTGCTGACTTTGCATTAAGCTACAAGAGTGAACTTGATTATTAAATCTAGCAGGTTTTTAGTGGAGTTTTTGGGATCTTCTATGGAAAGTATGGCATCTGAAAATATGATAATTTACCTTTTCTTTTCCTATCATTATTTTACTTCTCTCTCTTCTCTAATTGCTCTGATTTCAGTTTCCAGGACTATGTTAATTAAAAGTGGAGACAGTGGACCGCCTGGCCTTGCACCTGATTTTATAGTAAAAGCTTTCATGCTTTGTTCATTTACTGTGATGCAGGTTGTTGGTTTGGAAAATATTTTATTAGACTGAGACAAAGACCATCCATTCCAACTTTCTAGGGTGTTTATCATGAATGGGTGTGAGACCTTGTCAAAGTGTGTTCTTCATCTATTGAGATTTCATGTGACTCTTTGCCTTCAGTCTGTTAATAAGGTGTAATTGCATTTATCAGTTTATGTATGTTGAACCATCCCCGCAGGGAATCCCACACGGTCATGGTATATAATCTTCTTGATAGGTTGTTGCATTCTGTTTCCTGGTATCTTACTGACAAATTCTGCACCTATGCTTATCAGGGAAATTGTCCTGTAATTCTCTGTGTTAGCTGAGTCTCTACCCAGCTTTGGTTTCAGGGTAATGCTCGTTTCTAGGAATTAATTTGGGAGTATTATTTTCTATTCATTTTCACTAAAGAGTTTCATAAATAGTGTTATTAGATCTCTAAATTTCTTGTAAAATCCAGCAATGGATTTTCTTGGGCTTTTCTTTGTTGGTATATTTTAATTATACCTTGAATTTCATTGATTGATATTGTTTAACTTAGGGCTTTTACATCTTGTTGGTTATGTTTTGGTTATTCATATGTATCTAGAAATCTGTCTATTTGGTCTGCATTTTTCATCCAATAGAATTTAAGATTTCCAAGTAGGCATAGATGGTCAGGATTTCTGCACAGTGTGTTGTGATTTCACCCTTTTCTTTTTTACTTTCATAGATTTAAAATTTTCCTTTTTTGATAAAATTGGGCAAGAGAGTGTTGGTTGTATTTAAAATTTCATAGAATCAGCTTTTTAATTCACTAATTTTTTGCATTACTTTCTTAGCCTCCACTGTGTTAATTTCTCCTCTGGTCACCCCCGTTTTTGCCCTCATAAGAGCTTTTGGCTTAGCCTGCTGTTCTCTTTGCAGAAGTGTGAGGCCCACCTGGAAGTTGTTTCCGTTGGCCTACTCTGTTTTTCTGACATGGGCACTCATTGCTATAAGTTTCCCCCTTAGGGCTGCTTTTACTGTGTCCTATTAGCACCAGTATGTTGTACTGTCATTATTATTAAATGTAGAAACTGTGGTGTAATCTTGTCTTTATTTACATCTGTGACCTACTGGTTATTCAGGAAGGTGCTACCTAATTTCCATGTTTCAGGAAGTTCAGTGGTTTGTTTTGCCATTGATTTCCAGTTTCACTGCACCATAGTTTCATGAGATGCATGGGACAATTTCAAACCCTTTGCCTTCACTTAAATGTGCTCTGTGAGCTAATATGTGGTCCACTCTTGAAACTGTCTTGTGTGCAGCTGAGAGAAATGCATATTCTGATGTTGTAAGGCGCAGTACTCTGTAGACACCCACTAAGCCCATTTGTCCAAAAATATTGTTCAGTTCTAATATTTCATCATTGATATTTTTGTCTATTTGATCTGTATTTTTGTAATAGTGGAGTATTGAGATCCACCAATAAAATGTATTGATACGTGATTTTTTTTCATGCTCAGTAAAACTTGTTTTATATAGGTGGATGCACTGGTATTTATTGCACATATATTTCTGATTTTCAACTCTTTCCCTTTGATTCTTTACAAGGATGTAGTGACTTTCTTTGTCTCTCTTAACAAGTCTTGACTGGAAATTCACTTTTCCTACCCATAGAATAGCTACCCCTGCTTTTTTCTGGGTTACTGTCACAAGGAGTGTCATTCTCCATTCTTTGACTTTCTGTCTATGAATTTCTTTTTGAACAAAGTGTGTTTCTTGTATGCAGCACACTGTTGGGTCTTGCTTCTTGATCCACTGTGTCAGTCTGTGTCTGCTGATTGGTGAATTGACATCATTTACATCCATGATTATAACTGATGTACCCTGGCTTATTCTTGCCATGTTAATTTCCTTTGGTTGGATCCTCCACTCCTCCACTTCCGTTTAGTTGTTTGCCATGAGGGTAGCTTGCTTCTGCTGCTGTTCATGGAGTCATAGTGCTTGTTTTCTCTTTCTAGAATGTCCTTCAGAACATTTTATAGAATGACTATAAATTTCATTAAATGTCTTTTTCATGGAAGTATCTCTTTTCCATCAGTTTGAAAAATAGTTTTATGGGGTACATAAATCTGGATTAAAGATTATTTTCCTTTAGAATTTGAAATACTTAAGCTTTCTTTTACATGAAGGATTGTGGTGAGAAGCAAGCTAGAATTCTGTTGCAGTTTCTTTTATAGATGATTTATTTCTTTTATCTGACAGCTTTTAAAATTCTATTCTTATGTTGAAGTTCTGGAATCTTGATTATACTACATCTGAATGTTTTCTCTTTTCCTCTAAAATTAGGATTAATTCAAATTCTATGTAGCTCACTAAACTGTATGTCAGACTCTTTTTCTCTACCAGAGAAATTTTCAGCCATGATGTGTATGAACAGCTTTTCTTCCTTTTTCCTTTTTATATCATTTGTACTATATCATGCTTTTTAGTTGACTCCAATAAAACTTTATTCTTCTTTGCCTCATTTAGCAGCTGCTAGATTGATTTCTTGTGGTCCTGTGCTATTTTTAATGAGTCTCCTCAAGAAAAACAGGCTACAGGCCTGTTTTCTATACCTGAAATCCTGTCTTCACATTGGCTTAACCTACAGCAGATACTTTCTTTTTATTTTATTGATTGATTGATTGATTGATTGCAGATAATTAATTTTATTTTTCTTGTGTAAAAACCCTTTATGTTGTAGCTACTGCTGGAGCTGGAGTCCTCTAGACAGAGACACTGGTGTGTGTTTTCACAGGATGGTCAGTCAGTTCCTGATAGGGAGACTTGGTGAGCAGAGTCTCTTTCCAGAGGTCAGGGGTCAGATAGCTGTAGGTCTTGGAGTTGGCATCAAAGGTAGCATCTATATCAGCCATCAGTAGCAGTTTCTTGGACTCAGGGATTGAAAAGATGCCAGTGCCTCTGGGGACAGGGATCAGATGCACCAACACAGAGCCACAGCTGCCTGCCACCTTGCGAGGAACAGTGTGTGGCTCACTGATCTTGTTTCCCCAGTAGCCTGTCCTCACGAGGACAATGGAGAGCTTGGCCAGAATGATGGCCACACGAATGTCAGTGGTTACTTCCTTGGAATGCTTTACACCAAGGCCAACATGACCTTGGTAGTCCCCAATGGTGACAAATGCCTTCAACCTGGTCTGCTGGCCAGCATGAGGTTGCTCTGCACAGGCATGATATTCAGAACTTTATCCTTGAGGGATGTGCCCAGGAAAAAGTCAATAATCTCAGACTCCTTGATAGGTAAGGAAAAAAGATAAATTTCCTCCAGGGATTTAATCTTCATGTCTTTGACCAGCTTGCCCAGCTTGGTGACAGGAATCCACTCTTTGTCCTCAGCCTTACCGCCATGAGCCCCGTGGCCCTGGCCCCAGCCTTGGCTTCTGCTACACTCATGACCTCAAAGGCCATGCAGCAGATACATTCAATTGAATTTTTATTCTCTTGGATATCTGCTTCCATCTGCCTTATAGATTGCATTTCTTATCGCTTCTCGGCCTTTTGGCTAAGATCAAGTGTAGATTCCATTTCTTTCCTATGCTGAATATTCATAGTTTCTATAATTTTGTTAAGCTCCTCTATGTTTTTGTCTGTATCTGCTCTAGAGTCGCTACACATAATTTTCATTATGTTAAAAGAGAAACACTATTCAAGGAGATTATAGGGCCACAAAGAAAAGGGATTGATGATGTACAGTGTGCCTAAGGAGAGTCACCTAAAGAGATACCATTCTCTCAGGATTACAGAGGTAGCAAAATGATGAAGCATTGGCTGGGATTCATCTAGATGGCTGAGACTGACAAAAGTGTTGCAAATCTCAGTACATGATTTCAGGGTAAACCCTGAGGGTACCTGACTGACCTTGTCAGATACAAAAGTTGCATATTCTTTGTAACATTGGTCTTGCTTTATCTTGGTTCTAACCATCGAACAGAAAAGTCTAGCCATAAGGTATAAAAAGGGAATACATTATTAATATGCTGAGTTGTAAAAGGCTCAAGTGAAGAGGCCCCAATAATGCCAGATGAGCTGTTAATCCACTACTGCTATGGACTGTTGGACTAATTATACAGGTACTTTCTCTTTGTGCAATAAAAAAAAGACCTGTACTAATGAGGCTTAGACAAGAAATCATGTCTTCATCTTGTATTCTGAGTAACTACGATGAAGACAACATTATGAAAAGTATTAACTATTGTAAAACTAATAATAAAAATACATTTAAAAACTAAACTTCTGTTCAATGCCTATTCTAAATTTTTAAAAAAGAGAGAAACACTAAACTTCCTGGAAGAGTGGGAGGAAATCTTAAAGATATCAGGGTAGGCAAACAGATCATGGACAAAAATAAAAACGCACATGTAACAATTGAAATAATCAACAACTGGGACCTCTTCTGCACATCAAAAGAAATTACCAACAGAGTGAAAAGACAGCCCACAAATTCAAAAAAAAATTAACTAATAAGTATTCAGACAAAGGTCTTCTATCTAGAATTCATAAAGAACTAAAAAACATTAGGGTCCAAAAATTCAAAGACCTAATTCACAAATGGACATCTGAGATGAACATATCATTCTCAGAGAAAGAAATCCAATAAGCCTATAAATATATGAAAAAATGCTCCACATTGCTAGCCATTTGTGAAATGCAAATTAAAATAACACTTAGATATCATCTTACCCCAGAAAGAGTGGCCATCATAAAGAAATCAACCAACAACAAATGTTGGAGAGGCTGTGGTGAAAAATGAACCCTTCTCCACTGCTGGTGAGGATATAGATTGATGTAATCATTATGGAAAGCAGTATGGAGACTCCTCAAAAAACTAGAACAGAAAATTCCATTCAGTTCAGCTCTCTTCCTACTGGCAATGTTCCCAGAAGGCCTGAAAACCTCATGTCATAGTAATATCTGTGCACCTATATTCATAGTAGCACAGTTTGTGATAGTCAAATCTTGGAAACAAGCAAAATGCCCATCATCTGAAGCATGGTTGAAAAATGTGGTATTTTTATACAATGGAATATTACTCAACTATAAAGAACAAGAAACTAGAAGACTCCAAATATAAGTGGATGTATCTTGAAGATAAGTGAAATAAGTGAAATAAATCAGACCTACATGCGTAAATATCATAGAGTCTCCCTAATGTAAGAACTCAAAAGAAGAAATAAAAAGTGAAAAGCATAACACAACTGAATGGAAATCAAGAACTTAATGGTTTGGGAGCTGGGGAGATAGCTCTGAGGCACAAGTGCCTGCTGGGCAAGTGCAAGGTCGTGAGTTTGAACCACGGTCCCACAAAAAAAAAAAAAAAAAAAAAAAAAAAAAAAAAAAAAAAAAAAAAAAAAAAAAAAAAAGAACTTAATGGTTAAACAATGAAGAGACAGCAAGCAGAAAAGATAGAAAACATGGCAGGAAAAAAACCATGTCCTTATTTATATACACAGGATGAATTAGACAATGGTTCTAAGACTCTCCAAAACATTTTTCACACTGAGCATAGCAATGTGTAACACTAAAACTATGCTTAGAATACCTGTCATTCTGGTCTTTTAGATGTGTGCTGCTTCTAATGTATTTTCAGTTATTGCTATACACACTTTCTCAAGTAAGTAGTTGTTTTATAAGAAGACAAAAAAGTACATAAAAAGAGAGTAAGAGCCTAGGAAAAAAAGCCATAAGATTGACCAGCTACAATTTTGTACATGTTTAGATTTCTAAATTTCTGTGTAAAAAATGTGTAACTGCTTTTATCACATTCTATAGGGATTTATTAGAATATCAATGATAATTCCAAGTTAAATCTAAGGCATTTAAAATTCAGAAAGACAGTGATATTAAGCTCAAATATCTATGTTACAAAGCAATAGTATCACTAAGCTTCTCTTCTGGAAGGTTAAGAACATAAGTTTACAGACCAAAAATTAGAGAAAAATAAGGGCTACAAGGATAGTTACTATTTTGGCTCTAGCCCTTCGAGGTTAGTGAGGACTCAGGACATAAGAGAACCTGTACTCTAACATCCTATAACTCAATGGTATCCCAAATTTTCTACTCAAGAAAATTATGGGGCCACAGAGGAAAGGGATTGATGATACACAGTATGCCTAAGGAGAGTCACCTAGAGAGAAAACATTCTCTCAGGCTTTAACAGAGAGCAAACTGGTCAAGCAATGGCTGTGACTCATCCAGATGGCTGACACTGACAAAACTTCTACAAAGCACTATACATGGTTTCAAGGTAAATCCTGAGGGGATGTGACTGACCTTGGGAGATATCAAAGTTCCATGTTTTGTCATACAGGTTTTGCTTTGACTTGCCCTTAGCCACTCAGCAGAAAACTTTAAACACACGGCATAAAAAGTGAAACTAGATTAGTACGCTGAACTATAGAAGGCTTAAATCAACAGCTTCCAATATTGTCAGTTCTGCTAATAACCCACTATGATTATGGAATACTGGACTACACATGCAACTACTTTCTCTTAGTTCAATGAGAATAAATTTTTGTACCAATAATGATTAAATTTCTTAATTTAACAATTTTCATTATGTACACCATTGCAGCAGTTATCTCAGAAGTTATCTCTGATTTGATTTTTTTCAAAAGCCTTATTCAATTACTTTGTTGCTACTTCAGAAAGGCTGGGTGGGTGGCCTTTCAAATTGTCCCACCTCATTGCACCCTTGGTTAAGCTTTGGTGAACTGACTGTCAAGAGTTGCGTCTTATTTTTTAAAATATTTTTATTCATTTTAATGAGAATAAAGATAAAATAGCAATGAAACAGTTTGAAAACAGGTCAGCAGGAAGTTTACAATGATTAGTACATTGCATATCATTGTCTTCATAGTAGTTATTTGGAGGAGAAGATACAGACATGATATCTCACCTAAACAATATTAGTAAAAATTTTTATTTTCAGTGAACTAAGAAAAAATAGGTGTATATCTATCCTAACTCTTTTTTGTGCATATATATAATATATATATATTATATATACATATATATATTATTCCCTTTTTTCACAACAAAACTGTCCTCTGTTTACACTTTTGTGTAGTTAGTAACACATGATACTAGGTTGCCTAGCAACTGATAGCTAACCTTAACCAGTTAGGATGTTCATCTCAGGAGTGAGGTAGCTTGTTTGCTTTCGGCACTGGGCCAAGACCTACCTACACAAATTTGATTGATTGCCTAGTTTTGTGGCTTCCAACATATCTCCCATTTTCCGTTTTTTTTTCTTTTTTTCAGAGATGGATGTTCCACTGCAGTTAGAGAAGCTATATTTGGAGAAGTCTTTAAAGGACCTTTTCATACTTGATACCACTCCAAAGATTGTAAGTACTTGAATTCAGCATAATAACCCAATATAGTCCAATAGTCCATTAATAGTAATGGATTATCAGCAAAACTGGAAATTGCCAGAAGTTGTTGACATGAGCCTTTTACCACTCAGCATGTTAATACGGCATTACTTTTTGCAAGTTGTGGTTACACTTTGCTACTGCATGGCTAAGACCAAATTAAAGCAAGACTTATGTAACTAAAAATATAACTTTTGTATCTGACAAGGTCAATCAAATCTCCCCAGGATTTACACTGGAACCATGTACAGCAGTTTGTAAAACTTTTGTCAGTGTCAGCCATCTGGGTTCATTGCGACCAATGCCTGACCAATTTGCTGTCTGTGAAAGTCTGAGAGAATATTTTCTCTCTAGACGACTCATCTTAGACACACTATACATCACCGATCCTTTTCCTCTGTGACCCCATAATCTTCTTGATCAGAAAATCTGAGAAATCACTGAGTTATAGGTTGTTACAGTACAGGTTCTCTTATGTCCTGAGTCTGCACTGACCTTGCAGGACTAGAGCCAAAATATAGGCTATTCTTGTAGCCCTTCTTTTCTCTAAGTCTTGGTTTGTAACTTTTAGTTGTTGAACATCCAGAAGAGAAGCTTAATGATATTATTACGTTGTAACAGAGGCAGCTGAGCTTAATATCACTATCTGTCTGAAGATCAAATGCCTTAGAAATAATATGGAACTGCTATTTTTTCCAGCAACCATGAAAATTCTAAAATTTAATCCAAATAGAATGTGAAAAAAAATTACACTTTTTTACACAGAAATTTAGAAACCAAATCATATGCAACATTGTAGCAGGGCCATCCTATGACTTTTTTTTTCTTCTCTTGTTTTCTTTTATTACCTTTTTTTAAAAAAGTACTGTAAAGAGAGTATAGCAGTAATTGAAATGACATTAGAAGCAGTATGCATTTAGTTGACCAAATTGACAGGTATCTCAAGGATGGTTTTAGTATTACAAACTGCTATCCTCAGTGTAGTTGCCTATTTCACAGATATAGTCAGAGTGAGAACTGTACCCGTGAACTGATGTTTTCAAAACCCTGATCAAGATTATTAGGACCATTGCCTTAACCATCTTGTTCACATCTTGTTTAACTATCTTCTTCTTTTCTTTTTTAGTTTAATTCCTAAACTGATGCTTGTACATTGGTTTTAGGGGATTCCTTTATTGCTAGCATTAACAACACTTCGTAAATGACATTCTCCAGAGTATCTTCCGGGTGTCATTGCTTTTATTGTTGACATTTTTTGTTTTTGAGTCTGTTGAAATAGCCAATGTCTTCATTTGTTGGGGATGAGACATTTCTGTCAGTTTGGACCAGCCACTGGAGTTTTGGGACTGAGCCACAGTACTTCCTGAAACCTTTAGTCAATTTCAGTCCTGTAATGCCAGGAAGAATGCCTGTTTAGAAGAACTATGTCACTTTTTGTTAAAGTGATACCATCAGACATTCCAGTAACAATAATTACAGCCTAGAAACTAATAAACTGAAGTAACCATTAATCTGCCACCTTTAACCACATGAACTATACTTGTGGTTATTAACAACATGTTAAACAGAGCAAAAAATTATATGCAATGTGTGAGTCCCAAATATGTCAATTTTCCCATCATGTGTTAAAATTCAAAAGGTGTTACTGAAAGAAAAAATCGAAAATTGAAGAAGAGGAAGTGATTCAAAGTAAGAATGCAGGATGATGAGAGCTCATGCTAACTAGGAAACTGGTACAGAAGACTAAATGGAAACAGAAAAGGAAGAGATAAACAGAAGAACAGAATTAGAACCACCAATGGGCTAGAAACCACATTCACACTCATATAAGAGCAAGATCAAGCAATGAAGGAGAATAAAACAAAAATTAAACCACCACAACAAAAGAGAAATGAATAAGAGAGCAAGAAAAAAAAGCCCACTTCCAGATTTGTCTCTGTTGTCACTATGGACAACTTGTGGAGACAGTCCTGATCTGTGCTTGTCTAGCCCAGCAAGGGAGCAGTAGCTTTGTGGTGGGGCTAAGGATCATCCAGTGAGCCTGTACCTTCTGCCTGAGACCAGACTCATTCAGCCTGCCGCCATCAGCATACCTTCTTTGGGCCTGAGCCCATCTGGGAGCCACCCGATGGAGCCAGCAACTGCTCTCAGCTCTGAGCTCACCAGCCCCTTTCCAAGACTGCTCCTGGCCAGTCACTCTCTCACATGGGACTACTGAGCCCTCAGCACTCACCATCAGCTAGTGCACTTCTTCAGTCCACTGCTCCCTTTCACTGCTGAGTCTGTCTTCAGAGGCCTCTGGGGTCACTGGCAGTCACCCTTTTGTCCTCAGGTTTGAACCACTTCTCTAACATCATGAGTCCCATTTCAGGGAGAAGGCACAGCCAGCTATCTCCTTTCTCTTCATGAAAATCTCTCCCTTCACTCTCTCTGTGGACTTCAACACAGGCTCTGATGCTTTGTCCCGGGGGACCCAATCTCTGCTTCCTGTCTTTCTCACATTGTTATATTCTAGCATTCTACGTGGAAATACTCAGAAGGGCTCTTGCTCTGCTGCTCACCATTTCACCATTTTTCTGCCTCTGCTCCTCTATTTTCAAATTAATGACTTTATTAGCCCTCAGACAGACAGGCAGGCAGGCAGGCAGGCAGGCAGGCAGACACACACACACACACACACACACACACACACACACACAGCCCACAAGACACACTGGACTGCATTCATAATAGGAAACTGCAGGTTTTCTTATGGCTTTATTTATTCCTGATAGTGACCCATATTTAACAAGTCAGTAAAGCTGGGTGAATCTCTTGGCACCTCAGAAGAATTTCAGTGGGAATACCCACATATTTAAGAGAGATAAGCAACCTTATTCAGCCTTGGTACTGCCACCCAAAATATGCAAAAGAGCTAAACAAATGTGTTCTGATCTTTCTACATGGCTGATCTTTCATCATCATCCCCTACCTTTCTCTGAATTTTGAGTATGGCTGCCATGCTCTGGTCCTGAGACAGAGGCTTGGGGAGTTACTCCTGAACATCTGTCAGGAGATGCTTAGAGTATTTTGTTGAAAATTCCCTAAATGTTCTCCCATAGTGGGCTCACAATGTTATCATCTCATCCAGTGTATCCCAAGAGTCCAAATCTGAGCATTTGAAGCAGATATTTTTGATGGAGTTTGGCAATGTTCCTTTCTTTTAGTAGGCAAATTTTCTGTCAAGTTATAACACAGTTATTCTGCTATTCTCCTTTCAGATAAGTTACTGCCACAGGTATCTTCTAAGCCTGGTAAAGGAAAGACTGTTTTGCTGAATCAGTCACAGCTAATAAAAATTCTAATTAACTCAGCCCAGCGCCTTTTGGACTCATCCACTCAATGTGCGGGGTCCCAGGAAGTAGGCCTATCTTGAAAGGTACATGTTGCTCTCTTACTCTGGACTACAGTTTTCTCATGGGGAATGTGAAGTCATTAGATGTAATGGCACTTAAGGAAAATTTTAGTTGTATTGTTAGTTGAGTTTCAGATTATGAAAACTCATCTTTAATTCAGGGCATAGGGACGGATAAAATATATGTGTGGGTGTCTTTGTTATTAGAAGGCATTTATGTGGAAGGAATTTTCAGAGGAAGAGGAATACCAAGGGTAAAACAGGAAATAGAAGAAAAGAAAGAATTTTTTGAAGTAACAAAGGCCAGCAGACATTAAAATGCAGATATATACGAACTTCTAAAAGCGAAAAGCCTGGAGCCTTCCCCAGCCAAGCAGTCAGGACCAGTCATGCAGGAGGAGAAATTCAACCCTAAGGAGTGCATTTCCAGGCCTGCTTACTCCATCTTGGTTCTGGACAAATTGAGAGCTCTAAAAGACATTCAAAGCGATAGAGAGGTTAAGGCTTAGGCAGTTCAATGCCTGTAGAACTTCAGTTCTTTCATCTAATTTTTTAAAGATATATTTTATTGCAGTTATTCATACTTAAATTTCAATAAATCTTTATGTGGTTCTCAAGATATGTTGAGCATCTGACTTGATAAAATGAGCATGCCTTCAGAGTGTAGCATCCTGTTTTAGTGGTAATTTTTAGGCAGCGACATGACTTTACATTTTTTATTTAACTCTATATCAAAGAAATATAACCAAGCATTCAACAGCGTTCTCTCCTCAGCTCCTTATGGACAGTAATGGTGTCCAGCTTACTGAGGTTATTAATGTAATACAGTAACACCACGTGTACAAGTGTCTTGTGCACAGTAGGTGGTCAAAGATATTTCCTTATCCCACATGACTTTGCCTTGCCCAAAGACTGCATTCTATGCATGATCAATTTAATATGACTTCTCATTCAAGAGCAATTCTGCTGACAGAATGAAAATGTCCAGGTCCGAGTAGCTTCTGTGCATGGACATGCAGAGACGGAGAGCACGCATGTAGGTCGTAGTAGCCATGCACATATTCGGCAGCAAAGCTGCACGGCTGTCCATGAGGAACAGGTAACTAGAATTTTAGATTGGCTGGGGGAAACTGCTTTCTCTCTGGTAAACGGACAGAGAGCAAGAGTTCTGGAGTGCCCATCTCTGCAGGGGCTGCGGTTGCCCAGGAATGCTAGGAAATGATGCGCCAAGTCTTGTGTGGCCTATGCATATTTTTTCATGGCATAGTCCGCAATTTACATCAGAATTAGGTACTGAGGCAAAGCTGCTGACTGGGTAGACTAAATTAGAATAGCTACAGAACTTTTGCATCATCCAAAATAAAATTAGAAGAGTATTTCAAATAAGATGAAAAAAAAAAGAAAAAAAGGAAAGAAATGTTCACTGTTTTGCTTGGTTGCTATTTCATTAGTTAACCTTAGACAAGTGTTGCTTTTTAGAGGATTCAAATAAAAACTTCTAAGGCTAATATTAAGACTAAAAAATAAAAAACTGTCATGAATGCTTGGGTCTTAGAACATTTTGAAATTGCTCCAGTAACTAAGAGGCAGAAAATCACACTGATTGAATTGCTGCATATCACTATTATGGAAAAGGTTTGTGATATTTTTGACTCTGATGGTTGTCATTTGATAAATGACGATCATCAATTCTATAATCTACAGGAAAATTAAATAGTGCTCTTTCCTATTTTGCTAATTTGTGAACTGTATATTTTCAGTGGCAATTCACTGAACAAATGTTAGACTGAATTGAACACGGCTCGCCACATGGACACTTCTCTCTCATTAAGAATGCACAGAGAAGCTGCTTGTAGGACACTTTAATGACAATACATGGAGACTTCCTCATAGCTCAGAGAGTATTCACTTCAGAAGTTAAACATTAAAACCAGAAAGGTAATTATACTGTCACTCACTTTTTCTCAAAAGTATAACAAAAAACTGTTGAGTTATGAAAGAAAATGTATTATTATTTTTACTAAAAACATGGCCTGTACTTTTTCAAGAAATCCTTTATGCCCCGGATCAAGATATGTTAAATTGTATTCCCACTCATCTAGCATAGTGCTAGATTTAATGACTCACCCAGTCATTGGAAATCTCATTGGTGAAGAAATTTCAGCTGTTATAAGAAATCTAGGATCTATGAAAATGTTCCTGTCCATATAAAAGTTTATTGAGCAGAACTCTGCCCTGCAGATTCTTGTAGAAGTCCACAGTCTGGCTCACCTGGAGGAAACAGTCTCAGTACCGCCTCCTCACTTTGAAATTATTAGGCCAGAAACAATTGAAGGAGACAGAAATGTGCTTTGTTGCCAATTCCTGACCTAGGAACCAACAAATTCATAGAGACTGAGCAAACACCTGCTGCCAAGAGGTCTTTAATCCATGGAAGGAGAAGGGTGCATGCCACATGAGATGGGCATCAAGAGAGGCCACTGAGGATACTTCCAGGAGTTCTATAAGCTATCCATGCTAGTGTTTTCAGCTTGGTTGTGAAGAAAGGCAACTTCAACTTACCAAAATTACCGTCTGCGCCGAAACGGGTAGCAAATGTAGTAAAACTGATCTACCAAGTGCAGCTCAAGAGTCTGCTTCTCTCCTATGCTGAAATAATAAAGGCCACAGGAAATGGATACAAGGTTGGGAAGCAATATTTTCCTCTTTATGATATTTAGCATTTAGCCAATCAACAAAAATACCCAGTGGTGGGAATATATCCACAACTTAGAGGTAAGAGGAAGATAACCAGCTTCTAGGGAGGTTCAGATGCTAACCTTACTAGGGGTCAACAAGTCGCCCTGCTTGAAGCGCTGGCGGACAGCCAGGAGGTCAGATTGTGCTGCGGATTCTGCCAGTGACCTTCAACCCTGTGCATCTCAGCTGTCAAGCTAGGGTTCAGAGCTGATATGCAAAAGCAATTTCCTTTTCATCCTGATCCCTAACATTGTAAGCAAACCAGCATCTCTGGAACAAAAATGCACATATTTAAATAAATCAGTTCCGAGCAAAAGCCTGCAACATGAAGCACACTGTGCATGGACTTCACAGGCTCCACTTTGGCAGCCTTAACAATGCTGAATCCTTTAAAATTCCCTAAAATAAAATTAGCCATGATTGATGAGTGTGTCTAAGCATTCTGATTATTGTATTATTTTTTACTTATGTATAGCAGCGAAAGAAACTGTGCCTCCTGAGAATGCATTTACATTTGCTAAATATTAAGAAAGAAATGAAACAGGCCATGCAGCAGGCTGAGCCACCTGCTCAGAGCTCCTGAGCTTCTGAAGAAGGGTTTCACCCCACCGAGGAAGCCGCAGAAGCAATCAGACCTGCTGGCACTTGGCTCTCTACTCACTCCAGAATGCAAGACCGTAGAATTCTACAACTTAAGCCATGTGGCCTATGGTACTTTGCTACAGCCTACCTAGAAAAATAAACAAAAGATCTCTCACATTCCATTTACATAAAATGGATGTGAATTTAGCATTTTACCGTTTTTGATGGCTAACTGGGAATATGTGCTAGATTTTTCTCCTTATCTCCCTTGTGATTGGGATAGAATATTTATTGATATATTTTCTCTATTTTAATCTTGTATTTATGTATTTGATACAGGGTCTCGCTATGCAGCTCAGACTCATAGTGATCTTGTCTCAGCCTCCCCAGCACTGGGATTACTGGCATCATCACTAAGCCAGATCTCGGTGGCTAATAGGACATGTGGTACCAGGGATTGAACCTGGGTCCTTGCTCTTGCCAGGCAAGCTCTTAGACTGCTGAGCTATCTCCCCAGACTACTGATATCTTTTCAGCCCTCCCTTTAGGTTCCCATATCTGACAGTAACTATTTCTAACTGAGCATTAAGTTGTAGCAAACAACTATGGAGATACCTTCTATAAGTGGTACCAAAACTTTTGGAATTTGTGATCAGATTTCATTTCTGTTTTGATGGCAACCCATAAAACCACATGTATGTTTATGGTTTTTATTTTTGATGTTCAAATGCAATTTGTGTCCACACAATTTATCCATAAAACTTTGTTAATTCAATCAAGAAGTGCCTAATTCTATGAGTGAAATATTCAAAGTGGATAAAAGTATGGACTTTTTAAAGCATGGCTGTGGGTATTTCAACTAATTATTTTGTGTAAGTCAAATGGAGTGGCCCTACGTTCCCACTTTCTATCCTTATGGAATTTTAGGAAGGCAACTAAAAATGATTTAATGTATCGAGTGATGGCCCCAACATACACTGTCGTAATATCTAAGATATTCTGAATCCATTTACTACTTTAATGCCACCAAAGACAACTTATTAACCAGTTGTTTCCCCTCTTTCCTATTGTACCCTTTAAAATTTACATAAATAAAAGTCCTATTAATAATTTTTTTTTTTTTTGTCTTTTTGAGACAGGGTCTCGCTATGCAGTTGAGGCTGGTCCTGAGCTCACTTTTGTAGCCCAGGCTGGTCTCGAACTCGCACCAATCCTCCTGCCTCAGCCTCCCGAGTGCTAGGATTACAGGCGTGCGCCACCACGCCCGGCACAGGTCCTATTAATAATTACAACAATCACCAGTTGGTTGCTATAGTAGCTTTCTCAATGTGCTGTGAAACAAGTGTCACAGCACGTTTACCCGGTGATAAGAGCAGGATGGTCTGCCTGGAAAGGCTGCTAAAAGATGACATCATCTGCTCCTAGTTCTCTCTGATAAATATTGGATGAAAGTGAGTGATGGCACTATCTTCCAGGGAGAGTTTTAAATTTAATATTTATTTCACGTTTAAAATGGTCTCTAAAGATAGCATTAAACGACTGGGCTTGTTATGAGTCAAATGAGGTAGATGGCTTCCTGTTTGAAATGTATAGCTGAAAGCCTCTCCTCCATAATCTAAACTGCCAAAAAAACCATTACAGTGGTGTTCAATGATAAAGCATCATGCCCACAGGAATGACAGCAAGCAAAAGAAAACCTTGGAAGTCATCAAAAATTCTCCCCAGGATGGATTTTAAAATATGGCTCGTTGCTGCACAAAGCAACCTGCTTGGAGCTACCATGCCAAGCAACTGTTAAGAAAAAAAAAAAAAAAAAAAAAAAACTGGTTCTAGTTTTATTTTTGATCAATATAATAAAATATGATGTTTATTATTGAACAATTTTGTCTCTATATTTCATAGTAATTCGGAGGTAGTTTTTGCACAAAGAGGATCATCGGTCTTGTGCAGTCAAACATTTCCTGCGGTCAACTGTGACTCAAAAGTCTCAAACGAAAAATTTCACAGTTAAAAGCTTACACACTGTAAATAGCAGGGTCCATTCTATGTAGGGCAACGCAGTCTCGCAGTGTCTTCCCCCTTCCAGCCTGGGCACGGAATCATCCATTTGTCTAGAGCATACGTCCACTTATGTGCATTAAATAGATGACCTAATCATTGCCCACCTGGCTGCCACTCACTCATCAGATCGACTGTCGGGAGCATCACAGTATCTGTACATGGGGAGTGCTTACTGTGTTAATAATTGCCACAAGGCCCAAGAGCAGTGAGGTGGGTAGTTCCCTTTCCAGGCCCTGACAGGAGTGCTCAATGTTAGAATCAGTTACCATTGCCCATCTTTTACTGTGCCTCATTTAGAAATTAAACAATGCGGCTCTTGGTGGAAGGTCAGTGGCAGAGCACCTGCCTAATGAACAAAGCCTTGCACCTGAGCCCCAGCACTTACACAAAATAAAGCAAAAATGACCACAGAATGCATGGATAGAAGAGCATTCAGTCTGGTACCACGCACCCACACACAGTCTAGGGGCACAGCCATCACAGAAATGGAAGGACTAATGCAATAAAAATTAATTGTCTACACACATTTGAAAAATGATTCATAAATACATGTCATAAGTAATTTTGATTAAGAGAGGAGATTGTTCTATTAGTGCAGGTGTTTATTTGCATGTAACAATCTTACTTGAACTGAAGCTGGAGTATTACCAAGTGTAATGAAATTGCTTATTTCATTGTTTGCTACACTATTTTGATCATGTGCAGGGGCTTTGGGCTTATGCGTCAACAGATTGCATCAACAGCCAGTACCACAAAGACAGTGGAAGTCGACGGCTTGGCCCTACCTCCTACCTCTGTGAATCTCTCCCTCAGCGTACCTTGCTTTCATCTGGAGCCAATGCTATTCCAGTCGTGTGTCAGGGCTGTAGAGTGTATAAAAACACGCTCCTATGCACTTAGGAGTCTTATGCTCTGTGTGGTTTTTATTTCTTCATTGATTTGTGTAATAGATTTTGTGAACTTATAAAGCAAATATTTTGGAGCCATTTCAATCCTAATCACTTTTATTCTTATAATAATTTTTGTTACAATAAGTTTAAGAGTTATTGCAAGTTTGGAAACTAAAAGGAACTCATTCTACTAGTCTGAAAAGACATTTTTCTAAGAATTATTATAATTCTAAATATACAGAGACAAAGCTGAACCATTACATTAAGAGAGAATAACTGAATGCCAGGCATATTTTAACATGTTCCAGTTTACTTCATCACATAAATAAATATCACTTTGCATGTCAAATTTACTGTTAGGCTAATATATGAGTACACATTTGTGACCCACAACTGTGTCTGTCTTGATGGCCAATACATACGCATTTCAGCTTCCCCTGGCCTCCCCCACACTCCTGGTCAGGCAGTTTTTAGGGTTGATTCCCTTTCACCATTTGGTTTCAGAGAATCTAAATAACAGATAGCTGTAATCCTGGCTCTCAGGAGGCTGAGGCAAGAGAAACCTTGTACATGGCAGAGCAGCCTGAGCTACAAAGTGAGCTGAAGGCCAGCCCTGAGCTGCATAGTGAGACCCTAGCTCAAAAAGAAAATCAATCAATCAAATATGGCAACCCTTGAAAAATAAATAAATGAATTACAGCTAACTACTCACTTCCTTTATATTTTTTGGAATGTAAGTTATTCTTAGATTTAAAAATATTTTACAGAGAAAGCAAAATAAGAAGATGCAGCGACTAAGGGCTCTTTTTTCTTTTTCTTTTTCTTTTTGGCACTAGGGATTGAACTCAGGACCTGGGGCTGGCAAGGCGGGCACTTACACTGCTGAGCTATCTCCCTGGCTCTTTCCACTTTTTGAAGTCGACTTTACTGAACGTTTTCAATTCCGCATACACATATAATAGAACACAAAATTTAATTTTAAAGTTTTGCATAGCCAAACTTCATAACAAACTAACCTGAAAATGGTTCACAAATTTTTTAAAATGAACTTAAACCTCAGATGGAAGAGTTTTTGTTTTTGTTGTTGTTGTTGTTGTTGTTCCAATAGTATTGATAAACAGAGCTAAGGAAATAATGTGTAAAATTTTCAGTGCACCCCAACTGCCAGCACGGAGCTTTCCTCCCAGCACCCCAAGGGCTCCGTGCTGCTTTGCTCTGATGATATCGGCAGGGCCACTCAGAGGCAGCACATCACCTCGCCCTGCAGTGGAACAGTCACCGTCGGCAGAGCTGAGCGTTCAGAATTGGCAGTCCAAGTGGTGAGCACACACCCTGGACGGCAACACTAGCAATGCCACCATTCAGTTTTCCAGGTCAGAACATTTAAAGACAGCCCGTGCTTCTCACACCATAAAAGGACTCCTAATAAAGAGAGGCACTGTAAAACATTAGGGAGTCAGGCACACAGGTGATGAAGTGTCTGTTACCTACTGTTCCGTGGTCTCTGATAAATGATTCTTCAAAACATATATGAATTATGGAAGGAAAGTGCACGCATGTGTCCACAGAAGCTAAATGCATCGGCCTTTTAAAAGAGATACGCGAGACAATGGATGCTCTGATATTAAGAACTGGAAACAAAATGTAAATCAATGACTTTCTCAGATAAGCTAATTACAGAATAATTGAAAGATTAATAACAACAAAACTAAACTCACAACTTCAGAACACCAGTGATGGCCACCCTGGGTGAGCAGTGTGCACAAAGAAGAATTTGGTGCTACAGTTTGCAAGTTACTCCAACTCAGCATCTAACCAGTAAGTCGCTTTTAATAATTGTTAAATTATTACCATTCATCCTATAACATTATTTCATGGACAGGGCTAGGCAGAATAATCAAGAGAAGTGAGTCACCTTTCAAGTGTGCAAATCTTGATTTTGCTGTGCTGTATGTTAACAAAATGAAAACGGAGGACTGACTTTGAAACATTTCACATTTAAAGCTTTGGAAAAGCCTCCAAAAATGAAAGAACATAATATTTTACTGTGTACACATATAATACAAATCAAGCAGGCAATAAAGGGAAGACAAATATTTTCCTAGTCGTTGGCACATATTTGAGGCAGGTGTTTGCACTGTGCGGATGTTTGGAATTAATTAGGCATCTCTATTTTTGTAGAACCAAATATTTAGTGGTCAAGTATATAATTTTAAGCAAATCATCTCCAAATTAAGACAACATCTATGTCTTTAACTCTATGAATCTTTTTCTAGAACCAACTTCATAAAAATAAGGTGGAGGAAGAAGAAAAAGTAAGAAAAATAATGATGCTATTAACATATACTGGCTCCCTACAATCAATGTAACCATTATGTACTGAAACCATGTAGTAATAAAAATAATTAAAAAAAAAAAAACTGTAAGACAGGCCAGTCACCGAGTATGAAAATAACTTCCATAGCACCAATTCTAACAATAGTGACCTTGAATCCACCTGTATGCTCAAGAGTTAAGGGATGATTATGTTGTGTAAAAACACAATAAAATTCTTCACCAAAATTTAAAATATTAAAGCAGTTCTAGGACTACTATGGGGATGTGTCCAGGACAGATCACTAAAGAAAACAGGTTTCAGAGTAATACAGGCAAGATGTGCCAAGTTTGTGTTTGATGCACTTTATAAAATAAATTTGTGCCTTGTAAATGCCTAAATAAACACACTCTGGAGATTTTTAAATATGAGAGTATACTGTACATTAAACAATTAATTTTTTAAAATATGAAAGTCTGCATTGAATCTGTTTCTATCCTAGAGCTTGCTGAGTCTCCCTCATTTATTTCTTTGTTTTGCACACAATTATTCATCCATCTTCTAGTCCCTTAGGAAAATATAATTCCATTGTTTTAATAAAATCAGGGATGAACTGTCTTGAAAATTGAGATTAGCTGGTCCTGTGCATGTGGTAATAGGAACTAAGGATCCCTGCGCTGTTTATGCCAGGGATTTGCTGTGGTGTTCATTGGCAAGAGGAGTCTCCGAGAAGAGTGAAAGGGACAAACCCGAGGGCTCGTCCTCTTCCCATTGCTGTCCCATTACTTGGTGAGCAAGAATGATGGGCGGACAGGAAACCTCGAGTTTTTGCTGTACAAAATTACGTTTAGCAGGCTTTTCCCCAAATAAGATCTGTGTGTTACCACCGTAAAGTAGTAATTGCAAATGGATGCTTTATATTATTTACAAGGTGAATAAAAATGAAGCAAAATCACTTTTGAAGATTTCAACATGATCTTTAAAGGTATTTAAAAAAAGAAAGAAATCAATATATCCAAGAAAAAGAAACAGCCTGCATTTCAAGAAAAATGAGGGACAAAATAAAAATTGACTGGTAAGGTATGGGGAGATAGCTCAGTAGAGTAAGTGCCTGTCTGGTAAACGCAAGCACCTGAGTTCAATCCTGTTTCTGAAAAAAAAATTTATATATATATATATATATATATATATATATATATATATATAAATTTATGGATAAACATAATTGATATGAAATATGAACTTCATTCCTTGCAACTTTTAAAATGTAACTTTTACTTCAAATTTTGTTAAACATTGTTCCCTAAGCATGTTGGAAACCCTGAAACAGATGGTCCTTTCAATTTATGGTTACACAGTAAAGAACACCCTACTCCTCCACCAAGTATTTATTGACAAGAAGAAAAAAAAAATGAACCTCTTTGTAGTACTTTAAGAAATTCTGGTTTGCTTTAAATCTAAAAGATTAGAAAAGATAATAAGTGTTTTATTATATAACAAAATGCATGCACGGAGAAGCAGACAGCTGAAGGGAGAGGCACCTATGCACAGGGGTGTTTTATGCCTATGCAAGGTGATGTGAAAGAAAAAGCTGAAAAGGTTGCCATGCAAGCTGGCATTGACAGTGAGCTTGCCTACCAGGCTCGGGGCCTGCATTCAGCCAACACGCACAGGCACACACACACCGCACTAGGGGAGAGTCAACAGAGAAGCTGGGATTCTCCTGAAGAAATACCCTCTAAGCTAATAGTTTAGAGTGCGCAGTCACACATCCCTTGTTGAAAAGCATAGGTCCTGAGCAAGGTACGCTGAGGCAGTTCTATCATTGTGAGAGTGTTAAAGAATGGTCTACGCAAGCTAAGAAAGCCTTGGTGTCATAAGGTCACGCAGTAGGGCCATTGCTGTATCTTAACTACACACAACTGCATTGAAAGGAGGACACGTTCCTGGGAAAGAGGGTGGGAGGGAATCCCAGGATGCAAAAGAAGATGGAGAGTCAGCTCAAAGACTCTTTAGCATCTGACATACAAGGGCCCCACTCCCAGCGCAACGACCAGGGTAAAAGCAGAGGAAATGAATGGGTGAGGACTCAGGTTCTAGGAATCCCTCACAATAGCATGGAGGCCAGGTGGAGAATGTGTGCAGAGCAATGTCCTCTCGAGCGTTTGAGCTTTTCTAACCTGAGCTTTCCCCTTTGGATTAGACATTCTGAGAGTAAACAGACAAGAGATTGTAGAAGGAGCATTAAAATAATTATCTTCACAGAAACCCATAGGCGGATACTATGAATCTATAAATCTGTATCACATAACAGAACTGCGGCGCAGACGGCACGGAGTTCACAGGGCACCAGTGGAGCTTGAGATTGGTGTTGATGTGGCATTTCATTCCGGAATGAAGACTCAAAGCCCATTTTAATTGCATCTAATGTTATTCCATGTAGTACGTGTAATAGGTTATAAACACTTACACTGATCTATCTTTAGTACACATAAACTATGTAAATATATTATTATAAATATATTGATAAGCCGGGCATAGTGGTGCACATCTGTAATCCCAGCACTTGGGAGGCTGAGGCAGGAGGATCGGTGTGAGTTCGAGACCAGCCTGGGCTACAAAAGTGAGCCCAAGGCCAGCCTGAACTGCATAGCAAGACCTTGCCTCAAAAATGACCAAAAAAAAAAAATATATATATATCTACTGACATATTACATGAATCAGTAATGTACATTCAAACATCAAGCTTCTTACAATGGAAGTTTTCCTAAGGCTTCATGTCACCAGAGGCAATGATGTAATTCTCATTAATTAAGATATTACTTGTGTTTTTGTTTCTCATAATTAGGTTAATAAATTAATAGTGAAGAGAGTAATGCACAAGTAGAGAACAACTTAAAATGTTCCTCTGTACAAATCATTGA
This sequence comes from Myocastor coypus, assembly GCA_004027025.1. NCBI lineage: Eukaryota > Metazoa > Chordata > Mammalia > Rodentia > Myocastoridae > Myocastor > Myocastor coypus. The sequence goes on along the minus strand of PVJA010007290.1, from coordinate 17,885 downwards.
ATTTCTATCAATGATTATTGTAGAATTTAGAATAATTAGAATATTCATTAAGATTACACTTACACAAAACAATATAATGAGAATTGTACTGACTTAAAGAAAAACATTACATTATTGGATTTATTTAATTAATATTGAAATATAACCTTCAAGACATATTAAAATTTTAAATAGTGATTAGGGCCATTACTAACATTTTCTCAATAAAATTTAAATGCATAATGTTATTAATCCATAATTGTAAAACATATTCAATTTCCTTCATAACCATCTGATTTTTTTTAGCTATCTGATATTTAATTATAAAAGCTGTACTATCTCTGGAGCATGCTATACAATGCATTTATTCCAATATGATTTTCTTTTAAAACTTCTGCGCACTGATAGACTAGGGCAATTACCTTTGCCAATTTTTTTATTATAAAAGATGCAAACAATTGGGAAAATCAACTTTAAGCAAATGAATTATTGTTAAAAAGTCATTTCTTGTAGAAAGATGTAGGATAGAACAGATGCTTTGAACCTTTGGAGGATGCCGAGGACCTCGAAAAAGCTGTAGAGAACACAGAACTTCCTGGACATGATCGCCACATACATACACTTTCAAAATCAAGGGCTTCAAGCTTTATGGATCATCTGAATCTTTTCCCTAGTTAAAAACAGTTGCTAGAGTAGCAAAATCTCACACAAAAAAGTATGTGATCTTTCAGTGCTTAATAATCACGATGCTATTTCCAGAATCCTAATTTTCTCAGGTTCATCTCTCCAGCTAAGCATTTTTATTTTCAACCACTAGGTCAAATTCAGTTTCTCCAGAATATAATCTTTGTTGCTGTTGTGCTGAAAACTTTACTGGTCCCTGTTGTGTGTATCATGCATGTACTTGTTAGTCTATAAAAAAAATTCGACCCTAAATTTTTGACTCAAAACTCACTAATCTTCTGAAGACAGGATGCTTATGCAATATCTTCCAAGTCCAGTGCCAAGAAAAAAGATGACATAAGCATCACAAAATCCAACAGTGAAGTGTTTATTAATATTAAACCTACTAAGGGCCAGCCAAATAGCTCAGCAGATTAAAGCTCCTGCAAACAGGTGCAAGGGCCAGAGATTTGATAACCAGGCCTGCTGTGCTGTTCCCACCCTTGGGGGCACGCTGAGGTAGCAACTGAGACTGGGCATGGTGGTGTGTACCTGTAATCCCAGCTCTTGGGAGGTTATAAGCAGGCGGATCACTACAAGTCTAATCTAGTTGTGAGACCCTGAACACCCTGTAGACCCTGCCCTGAAAATTAAAAAAAAAAGAACTTAATCCTACTAAATTGCATTATCCTGAAAGGAAAATACATTCAAACATTCAATTACGTAATCTCAATTATTATAATACCATTAAATACTTGTTTCCTGAGACCTGCATGTGATTTGCATCTTAGCGACATGTATCAGGCAGTGTGACTTGGGAATCACCAGGAAGCTACTAGTAGCTAAGTTTCCACTTGGCCAATGTCCCCCTCAATGCCTCACCTTGTGGATGGGAGCAAATCTCCAGCTATATCCATATCTGAGAAGCTGGCGCACCCCTCTCATTTATTTGCTTGTTTCACAGACAAACTGTTCATCCACCTTTTAGTTCATTAGAAAAGCATACCTCTGTCATGTTAATAAAATAGGTGATAGGCTGCTCTGTAATGGAGATGTGGTGGGAATACACACACGTCCCTAGGAACCGAGGGTCCCAGCATTTCTTACACTGAGGTTGGGTCACAGAGCTCACTCAGAGCCACCCAAGGGAACACTGCAGGGGCTGCTTTCCTTCCCACTGGCAGTGGTCAGAGGCTTATGGTTACCAAAGTATTTCTTCTTACCATTGATAATTTATCTGTCCGTTATTTATGGTGGGACTGTTCTTTTGCCAGACGCCCGCTCTCCATATTCTCTTCAGATTAAATATGTAATGTGTTCATATTAAATGAGTAGGCAGGGAAGAGCCAAAGGACACGGCAGTGGAATTCAGCACCTGTGGTGGGTGCCGCACAGGACCACAGCTGTGCTGCTGTGTCGTGGGCTTCCAGGGCTCTGCTCGCCCACCTTGCATGACCCCCAGACTCTCACCACCTCCAGAAGCTACCTTCTTGGAGAATTGTGCTGTCGCCCCTGCATCCAAGTGCTTACATTTTTCCTTCTGGCCATTTTAGTCAGGCCTCACACAGAAAATGCGCATCATTTCTGGAAACAGGAGGTACCAATGCCATTTTGTTTTATTTTATTTTATTTTATCTTATTTTATTTATTTATTTATTTTTGTCTTTTTGAGACAGGGTCTTGCTATGCAGTTCAGGCTGGTCCTGAGCTCACTTTTGTAGCCCAGGCTGGTCTTGAACTCGCGCCAATTCTCCTGCCTCAGCCTCCGAGTGCTAGGATTACAGGCGTGCACCACCACACCCGGCACCAATGCCATTTTAAAGCAGACTAAAATTATCTTTTAAAGTGCAGGTTGAATCGTTTTGTGCCAAAGAGCCTTCAGGCTAGAAGGAATGGAAACACAAGTGTGTGGGTCATGCACACTTGTGAATGATTTTGTAGCAATGTTCTTCTGCAGTCTTCTCTTGATCCTCACAAAACTAGTACACGAGTAATTCAAGGCCATATGATTCAGAAACTTTAAATAAATTCCACATTGTCACATGACCACCAGCAGCGTCAGGCCAGCCTCATCTCAGGTCTTTTCAATGAATGTGTACTCATAGCGCTAGCGCCGCAGCACAGAAGTCCACTGGTATAAAAAAATGCACCAGGCTAGTTAATATGGAGTTTAACATCTGTGGCATAGTATTGGATCTAATTATTTGCTGAAACTGAGAAACTTCTATTCACGATGCTCACTGGCCCAAGACTTGGCCACTAGAGTTCACTCCTTGGGTCTCCCTCAGCGGCCCACCCACTAGTAAGTGCCCTTTGCTCTAAATCATGGGCACGTGACTCTGTAAATCTACATTCCTTCAAATGCATTTAAAATGCATCTTAGTTATCTCCTGTGATGTCTGGTGGTCTGCATTAGCCTGCACCCTACAGTTTAGTTAATTATTGTTGATAATACTTAATTACTAAATACAGCGGTGTTTCTATGAAAATGTGCATTTGTTCTTACTAGCCAATCAAAAACTGGAAATTCATCCTTTCATTCATTTTCATGCAAAGGCAGAGTGTAGAATACATTTCCAATTCACAGAGGGGCAAACTCAGGGCCTTGTGCTTGCCAGTCAGCCACTGTGACCATGGGGCATAGCTTCAGCTCCCATTTCAATCCTGAAGCAGGATCAGTTCAGCATAGCTTTTTTGTGGTTGTTTTTTGTTCTTTCCATTCTCTTTATCCACACAGCTATAACTGCATTTATGCAGGAGGCTGAGGCAGGAGGAACACGAGTTTGATGCTAAACTAGCCAACTTAGACCCTATGTGAAAATAAAATCTCAAAGGTCCAAGGACTTCATTCAGCACAGCCTAGATTCACATGTCAGGAACTGAGGAAGAAGGGAGTAAAGCTCTTGTAGGTAAACAGTGACAGCACTCCACAGCAACAGGCTCTGGGTGGCAACCCCTAGAAGCCACACGGGCATGACCATCATGACGTGTAAGCCGGGGGCGAGATCCGAAGAGTCATGGAGACAGCCACAGTGTTATCTGGACGCAGAGTGCTGACGCTTCCTTCTGAGAACCTGGCCACACTCTTGTGGCCCAAAGTAAAGAGCTGGTTGAAAACATAGTGAAGTTTCACATGTATTAAAGGTGTGAAAAGAAACATGCTCTGCAGAGGGATAGGACAATGGGGGGAAATAAGATATCTCAGGTCCAGGTACAAATTCTCTGTGATGAATGTGATCATTATGTCAAGAATATGTGAAAATAATCTGATTCAAAAAAATTTACTAGTCTTCTGGTGTAGTTTTTCAGGTCATCTATGTAAAGTTCCATGTCACCCACAAATACTGATAATTTAACTTCTTTCTTTCCTATCCTTATTCTTTTATTTCTTTCTCTTATCTAATTGCTATGGCTATTATTGCTATAACTATATTGAATAAAAGTGGTCATAATGAAAAAAAATGTTCACAGAGGGAAATATTTGAGACTTAGGTATTTATTTTGTTGTTGTTTTGTTTTATTTTTAACCCCTCCCCAAGTTGTGTTGTGTTTTGGGTTTGTTGTTGTTCTTGTTATTGTGTTGGCTGGATCAGGCTGTCTAAAGAGTGTTGGTGGGGATCGAACTTCTGTCCCTTATGCTTGACTGGGATAGCCCCCAAAAGCGCTTTAACCACTGAGCTATCTCAAAAGCCCCCAAGATTTAGAGATTTAGATTTAAATTTTATTGATTTTAATTTCAAATCCCAAAGTTAGAAAATTTCCCTATATTTCAATTTAATTTTCAAAAGCTAGAAATTTTCCCTTTGGGCTAATTGATGAGTTTCTGAGCTAAAATCTATCATTTTGTGCAGCCAGATCTTGCCTTCTGCCTCCTAAAAAGTAATAAACATAATAACAAGTACATAAGTGTCTATGAATTTAAAATAACCACATGGAAATAAGTATTTAACAAAAAAATTTAGCAATTTAAGTATTTGGCGATCTCTGACTCAAAGAGTCTTACTACAAGGAATCCTGATCTTTTCAAAACTAAAGAGAATATCCGAAAGAAGTGGAGTTTATCCTTTTTTATTCTCTGGATCATGTGTCCTGCTCTGGGCATGCGCTGTCTAATTTCCAGTGCAAGCCTGTGCCAGAACTATTACTGGGGCAGTCTTTAGGCCTTAATTAAAGAAAGACATGTGGTGAATACACTGCAGATTATACATATGCCAGTCAGCATAGGTACAGAGCACAGTACTGAATCATAATGCTCCAGAATAAAGTCGACTGAAAACAATGACAGTGTAGTATTCCAATGGCTTCTCACAGTTTCCTGCCAAAACTTTTTGAAGCACTCTTGCTATGCACTTAGTGAACAAAGCTACAGGCAGTACTCTAAGCACTTGTCTGGGAAGTGCAGGGACCCAGGCTTGATCCCTGGCACCACATGCCCAGCCTGCTCCCCCCCCCCCCCCCGCCCATATTTACCCTATGTGTGAGACTGGTTTTTTCACTTTGTTTGAAGAACATTTTCAAAGTGATATATGTGCTCCATAATGTTACAAGTTGGCCAGAAAATTCAAGTGTTTTCCACTGATAAAGCTACAATCTTTGCTTAACATTACACTGAAAATCCAGGAAAAAGGTGAGAATTTAATCAAAAGGCACTCACGGGCTACGCTGAGAGTCAGAAAGAGATGCGGTTTGCTCATTTCCATCCAATAGTTCCATTTTCCCTACAGGTTTTAAGAAAATTTAAAAAGCACACGACAACATATGTGGAACCTAGGCCTATTGCTTTCTACTTGTTCCACGTCAGTCCTGTTCTGGACCTCTGTACTTCAACTGGGCTTGACAACACCTGTGACAGAGAAACCAACTTGCAAATGCTGCAGTCCTTTACAATGACAGGACTTCTGCAGTAGCTTAATGTGTACGCAATGTTGTGTAGATATTGTGTGACCATGACGTATAACATTGCTTTTGTAAATTTCTTTTTCTTGTACTTTTAATAAGAAATAACAATATGACAGTTTAAAAACACATCAGTAGTACATTCCCAATATTTGATACAATGCATGTTGCTGTCCTCGCAGTTGTTATACAGAGCACAGGGTGTAGATGTGATGAGTTTTCTAATCATTTTTGTACAAAAGAAATCTTCTCATTGAGCTAAGAGAAAGTAATTGTATACAAAATTCAATGTTTCATAATCACAGTGGATTATTGGCAAAACTGGTAATGATGGAAGCTGTTGATTTAAGCCTTTTACAGCTCAGTATTCTAATCTACCTTTACATTTTCTGCTGTGTGGTTCAATTTTTCTGCTGGGTGGTTGAGAGCAAGTTAAAGCATGACCTGCACAGAAAAACATGTAACTTTTGTATCTCCCAAGGTCAGTCAAATCTTCTTAGGATATACTTTGAAACTATATACAGTGCTTTGTAGAACTGTTGCCCGTGTCAGCTCTCTGGATGAGTCACAGTCATTGCTTGAACAGTTTGCTCTCTGTGAAAGCCTGAGAGAATGTTCTCTCTCTAGGTGACTCTCCTTAGGCACACTATATATTTTAATCCCTCTCCTCTGTAGCTCTATAATCTAATAACATAAAATTTGGGAAACCACTGAGTTAAAGAATCTCATAACACAAGTTTTCTTACATCCTGAGTCCTCAATGATCTTGAAGGACTAGGACCAAAACATTGGCTATCCTTATAGCCCTTCATTTTTACTAATTTTTGTTCAAGCTGGAAATCCCATTCAATCCAGTTATCCCCCTACTGGGAATGTTTCCAGAAGAACTGAAAACATCCTATCATAGTGATACATGTGCACCTATGTTTATAGCAGCACAATTGGTAACAGTCAAATCTTGAAAATGAGCAAAATGCCTATCATCTGAAGAATGGTTGAAAAAGATGTGGTATTTTTATACAATGGAATATTATTCAGCAATAAAGAATGATAAACTAGAAGACATCATATGTAACTGGATGTATCTTAAACAGATACTCATAAGTGAAATACACCAGACCTACACGTATAAATATTGTATAGTCTCCCTAGTGTCAGAAATCAATAGAAAAAATACGAATGGACAGGCATAACACAGCTGAGTAGAAATCAAGGACTTAAGGGTTAAACAATAAAGTGACTGCAAGCAGAAAACATAGGAGACATGGAAGGAGCAAAACCATGCACAGAATGGATTCAGTAACGCTCCTAAGAGCCTCCAAAAGATTTATCACACTGAGGATAGCCGGGGGTAACAATAAAATTATGCTTGGAATGCCTGTCATTCTGGTCGCTAAATTTGCGCTGCTTCCAATGTAATTTCAGTTCTTGCTATACTCTCTCTCAAGTAAATGGTTGGTTTACAAGAAAACAAAAAAGGGTATTAAATGAGAGTAAGAGGCTAGGAAAATACTGAAGGAATCACAGGCTACACTGTTGTATATGCTTAGATTTCTAAATTTCTGTGTAAAAATGTGTAACTGCTTTTATTACATTCTATGGAGATTTATTAGAATATCAGTGAGTGACTCCAAGTCTAAGATGTTTGATACTCAGAAAGACAGTGATGTTAAGCTTAAGTACCTATATTATAGAGTAATAGTATCACTAACATTTTCTTCTGGAGGGTTAAGAATATAAGTTGCTTTTGAAAAACAGAAAAAACATAATTTTAAATTTTATACAGGATGCCATTAAGCTCAAATCCAACTTTATATTACTAGCACACATTTCATAGGAATGCATGACATTGTGAAGCTGATAGCATCTACTCTTTAGTACAATGCTAGCAGTTTAACTAAGCCCTCATAGTAGGGATTCTAGCAAAACACTGCCAACTAAGTGCCGAAGAATTACCTTCATGCACACCTGCCTCCTCCAAGCGGAGGTTCCAGGGCTCAGGCTCTTCTACCCTAAGCTTTCAAGCTGCCTCATACCCATGCTTCATGGATCCAGCCAGCAGAAGGAATGGAGAAGGGAAGAGAAATGGTGGCGAGACTGTGTGGGCAGCTGGAGCAGGGCATCCTATGCCCACTCATGGTTCCTTGGCAAGAACTGTCTCATCACTTTGGGATCCGAGGTTTTTTACATGGAGTGGCAGGATGACACAAGGGCCCTCACAGCAGTCCCAGCTTCTACCACAACCTTGATCTCCTGTTGCAAAGTAGGGACAGAAACCTACTTTGTAGTGTTCTTGTGAGGGTTGACAAACTCCACACAGCACATTTAGGAGAAGGGCTTCCACGTCATCAACGCTTACCAGGAGCACCCGCACTGGTCCAATTCGTCTTCCACGTGTTAGCAATAAGCCTGAACAATTTCTGGGAATAGACAAGAAGCTTTTAAGAAGGCTGATAAGATCATTACTCTGTCTTCCGGTCGCCCAGCCTGTTCCACAATCGCCTTCCCAACCCACAGCCTGAGGTCCGCTGGAAGCTTTAGTCCCTGGGCTGCAGCGGGCCAGAGGCAGGCTTAGAGGCGCAGTGCATTTCCCGGGAACTTCGCTGTGGCAGGAGGTGCAATGCAGACAGGAAGTCGGGACAGAATATTTTAAAGGAAAATGAGAAAAAAGCATAGTGCACTTAGATTTTTGCTCTGTGGTAAGCAAATAACAATAAAAATAGTTGCACAGGGACTGGGAGGCCCCGCTCGGAGACAGAGTGCACACGTAGCGCACGCAAGGCGCTGGATTCAGAGCCTGCTGCAGGAGAGGTAGAGAGAAGAGGGAGCAGAGGGAAAGGAAGGGGGAGGGAGAAGAAAATAGGGACCTGAACCCCGCAGTGACATGACTTGAGAAACGGACTCAGGGTGGAGAGACGTATGCGTGCATGTGCCTGCGCACGGGTGTGCGCATGTGCGCTTGTGGACCAGCACACACACGTGGCGCCGGGTTCAGTGGCTGAGGCAGATGCTGAAAGGAAGAAAGCGGGGAGCATCTGCCCCGGAAGGCGACGAGCTTGATATACAGGAGCACAAAGGCACCAACGAAGCCAGCTGCATGGAGCAGAAGCCCAGGTCTTCCAGGAGCATGGATGCGCGAGGTTCACAATGACGTGGACAGCATTCTTAGGAGTTGCATTCTGTCTGTGCATAATAGGAAGTCGTTTGACAAGAGGAAGCTGAGAAGGGGCACAGTCAGATTTTTATGCTTCCAGAATGAGAAGAACGGTCTGGGCGTGGGGGCGCACGCCTGAAATCCCAGCACTGGGGAGGCTGAGGCAGGATGATCAGCGTGAGTTCGAGACCAGGCCAGCCTACAAAAGTGAGCTCGAGGGCACCCTGGACTGAATAGAGTCACGCTGTCTCAAAAAAGACCAAACAACAACAACAAAAAAAAAGTACTGAGAAAAACGGATTGGGGAAAGAAACAAAGGCAAGCAGCATAAATGAGGCCAGTTTGGAAACAGGCACGGCTCACTCCATCAGAGGATCTGAGGGTGTAAGGTGCTGAGGTAATCCCAGGCTGGAAGGAAAGGAGGACGGAGTGCAGATTGGGTTAGGAAATGAAACCACACAGCCTGGGGAGCATTGGACGGTTGGCTGGTGGAGAAAGAAGTGCCTGAGCCGCCTGTGGGCCTGGCGCCATGGAGGTGGAGCCCGGCAGAGCCTCCTGCAAGGACGGGTTCACTTGTCACAAGAAACTGTGGCACAGAGTTTTAGCTAGACATGCTCAAGAGGTGAACATGCAAGTAACCTAGGGTGACATCGCCGTCTTCAGAGTCTCTATGAGTGGGGTGGCAGAGAAACTTTCTTCCTTGCCAGCATTCGTTTGCAAAACTGGATGTAGCACTTTGATGGTAGGAAGTGGGGAAGAAAGGGCGTGAAATCTATATTCGGTCATAGCCAAAGTCCTCTCATAATGGAAGGAAGAGCACGGAACTCAGCCTTTGAGAAAGCCTTTGATGAATAGGAGCAGCCTGGGTTAAAGCTGCTCGCAAGGGCGGCTGGGAGGAGGAAGGTCCAGCGATGCCCGGCTTACCTGAAGGAAGGATAGTTCTCAAAATACTGTGAGGCAACAGGAGGGACACAAAAAAATGCAGAGACAAAGGCTGCGAGCACGGGGACACATGAGGAGCCTGGAGCACGGTGCAGAGCCGCAAAGAAAGGAAATGCTGAGAGGGGAACGGTCTAGAGGACAGCAGCGTCCCCCTCCCCATTGCAGCTCCGGGGCAGGGTTCCTCGTGGTGTGTGTCCCTGTGGCAAGTCTACAGCACCCAAGATAAGACAGCTCTTCAAAAGAGCTCGCTAAAGCTGGGCCAATATGAGCAGCACAAGAAACGACAACAGTCACAGATTAACAATTATTATTAAAAATGATCGTTATTATTTGAAAATGCATGCAGTTGTGCAAATGATTAAGAAATGGCTAGTCTCTTACTCTCATTTAATACTGTTTTTTGTTTTCTTATAAATCAACCATTTACTTGAGAGAGTACAGCAGTAACTGAAATTACATTAGAAGCAGCACTCATCTAAAAGGCCAGAATGACAGGCATTCCGTGCCTAGTTCTAGCGCTACACATTGCTATGCTCAGTGCCCCTTTTGGAGGCTCTTAGGAGCGTTACCTAACTCATCCTGTACATGGCTTTGCCCCTGTCATGCTTCCTATCTTTTCTGATTGCAGAAACTTCATTGTTTAACCCTTAATTCCTTGATTTCCATTCAGCTATGTTATGCCTATCCATTTTTATTTCTTCTTTTGGGTTCTTACACTAGAGAGAGTACATGATATTTACACATGTAGGCCTGGTTTACCTCACTTTGAGTACATGTTCAAGATACATCCATTTATTGGGGGCTAGGGAGATAGCTCAAGGGCACAAGAGCCTGCCTGGCAAGTGCAAGGTCCTAAGTTCGATCTCTGGTTCAAAAAAAAAAATTAAGATACATCCATTTATGTAAGAAGACTTCTAGTTTATCATTCTTTATACCTGAATAATATTCCATTGTATAAAAACACCACATCCTTTTCATAACATGGAATATTACTCAACTATAAGGAATGATAAACTAGAAAACTTCATATATAAATGGCTGTATCTTTAATGTATACTCATAAGTGAAATGAACCAGACCTGCATATACAAATATCATATAGTCTTCCTAGTGTAAGGACTCAAAATAATTAATTAATTAATTAATTAATTAACTTTGAGTGTACCAAGAATCAAACTCAGGACCGACCTTACATTTTCTGCATCCTCAACCCCTATTATTTTTTTTAGAAGAGTGACTTAAATACAAAATGCATTTGGAAGAGTTAAAAAAATTAATGTTTTCTGAATGTGTTAATGTTTAATTGTTTGATCAGTCTTACATACCTATGTCTGCTGATCTAAACTAATTTGGTGATGAAAATATGTAAGGCAACATTGCTAAATTTTTCTTCATTTTTTATTTTTTGACCTAAACTTTTTATTTTCTTCTTTAAAGTTCTTATATTAGGGAGACTATTCTATGCGTGTAGGTCTGGTTTATTTCACTAATGAATGTATGTTCAATATACATCCATTTATATATGAAGTCTTCCAGCTTATCATTCTTTATAGCTGAGTAGTATTCCATTGTATAAAAATACCACATTTTTTCAACCATTCTTCAAATGATGGACATTTTGGTTATTTCCAAGATTTGGCTGTTACAAATTGAGCTGCTATAAATATAAATATAGGTGCACAGATAGCGCTATGGTATGTTGTTTTCAGTTTTGTTTTGAAATTCTGTACTATATGTACTCTTACTTGTTACTGTTTTTTCTATCTTTGTTTCTGCTATTTTTACACTTTAAAATAAAATTAAATCCATAAAAAAGTTAAAAATAAACATACCACATCTTTTTTAACCATTCCTCAGATGATGGGCATTTTGGTTGTTTCCAAGATTTGGCTATCACAAATTGTGCTGCTATAAACATGAGTGCACAGATAACGCTATGATATGATGTTTTCAGTTCTTCTGGGAACCTTCCCAGTAGTGAGATAGCTGGATTGAATGGGATTTCCAGCTCTAGCTTTTTAAGGAGCCTCCGCACTGCTTGCCATAAAGTTTGCACCAATCTGCATTCCCACCAGTAGTGGAGAAGGGTTCCTTTTTCTCCACAGCCTCTCCGACATTTGTTGTTGCTTAATTTCTTTATGATATCCATTCTTTCTGGGGTGAGATGGTATCTAAGTGATGATTTAATTTGCATTTTAAAATGGCTAGCAATGTGGATCATATCTTCATGTATTTATAAGCTTGTTGAATTTCTATCTCTGAGAAGTTTGTATTCATCTCAGGCTCCCATTTCTGAATTCAGCCTTTGAATTTTGGGACCCTGATGTTTCTCAGTGGTTTCCTGAATTGTCTGTTAAAGGAGATTAAGGAACCACAGAGGAAAGGAAATTAAGATATATATATATAGCGTGCCCAAGGAGAGTCACGTATAGAGAAAACATTCTCTCAGGCTCTCACAGAGAGCAAACTGGTCAAGCAATAGCCGTGACTCATCCAGACAGTTGACATTGACAGCAGTTTTACAAAGCACTGTACATGGTTTCAAAGTAAATCCTGAGGGTATTTGACTGACCTTGTCAGATACAAAAGTTCCATGATTTGTTATGTAGGTCTTGCTTTTAACTTGCCCTTAATCACCCAGTAATAAAGTTTAATCACGAGGCATAAAACATAAAGCTAAATTAGTATGCCAACCTGTAAAAAGCTTCCATCAATAGCTTCCAACATTGTCAGTTGTGCCAAAATAACCCACTGTGATTATGGAACACTGGTTTAAGTATGCAACTACTTTCTCTTAGTTCAATGAGAAGAAATTTTTTGTACAAATAATGATTAGAAAAATTATCATGTTGATACCCTGTACTCTGTATAACTATAAGGAAGACAATAGTATACATTGTCTCAAATTGGGAATGTGCTACTAACATGTTTTGAAACTGTCACATTGTTATTTCTTACTTAAAGTAATAAAAAAGAAGTGCCAAATTTCATTTACATAATAATATATTTTTTATGTGCTTACTACAGGGTCTATGGGGTCTCACAACACAGACTGGACTCCCAGTGATCATCCTGCTTTCAGCCTCCCAAGAGCTGGGATTGCAGGCATGCACCACTGTGCCCAGTCTCAGTGACAGGCTCAGCAGGCCCCAGGATGAGGGCCAGCACAGCATACCAGGGATCAAACGCCAGTCCGTGTGCCTGCCTAAGCAGGTGCTTTAGTCCACTGAACTATCTGGCTGGCCCTTACATAATAAATGTGGGATAGAAAAATCACGATTAGAATATCACCGACATACTTGTTCCAGCAAGCACCCTGAAGAATAGTAATATTAGGCCAACCTATATGGAGAACTGGGATTTTTGCATAGCCTAACAGCACTTCTTTGAAAATACATATAGTGTGTTTTTTTAGCCGAGGTGTAAATTATTTTATATTCTTCCTGCTAGCAACATGCTTCTAAGAAATGGGAAATAGAAAAGAAAAAAAAATACAGGTTTCCAATGAAGAAACCTCACAAACACCATACCAATAACCAGAGGTAGGCTGGCCTAATCAGTGACAATTCACAGCGATATCAGGTTTCATGAGAAGATGCAATTAGAAGCGCATTCTCCTTTGGTGGCGTTCTTCTTCTAAAGCCTAATCATGCGAAAACATCATTAAAATACAAGTTTTATCAAACATTTGCCTAGCATTCTTCACCCTGTGAAGGTCACACAAGCAAGAACTGAAGAACCTACAAACATCCACACATATGCTCCATGAAGACCAGCTGCGTTGTGTTATGCTTTGCTGGGTTTTGCCTTGCAACAGGAGAATTAGCCTAGAAAACTGGTAGAATCTAAATAAAGCCTGCGGTGTAGTTAATATTATCATGCCACTATCCAGTGTACCAAAAGTAGTTCCTTAGTTTTGATAAATATACCACATTTACATATGACAACAGCATCCATAGGAATTGAGTTTAAGTCATATAAGCCATCATAGATTGTTTAAAAGGCTCTACAAGTTTAAAATTATTTTAAGACAAAAGTGTTTCTAATTCACTTGTGGTTATCAGAAGATGCATGTGAAGAGCATTAAGGAACTAGGTTGTGTGAGAAAATTAACGTACATATGTGATCATGTCAAAGCCATTTTGTTGTATAAATTAGTTTTGTAGTCCAATAAGGAGGACTATCGGGAACATAAATACAAACCAAATACTGAGAAAACTTTAGTAAAATTCCAGTAGCTAGCCTCTCACTTTCAAGTGAACGGAAAGCCCTTAAGTCAGCCACACTTTCTCCCCATACTTTTGCTCCTTTATAGGTTCACTTGCCGTTTCCCCACCCGGTGGGTCTCCAGCGCCCCATACGACAATGGTGGCAGTGAGATGATCTCTTTATCCGTTCAGCTTGCTGTGCTGTGCATCTGTGGCTTGCCAGGCATGGCTCCAGATGTTTATGATACATCAGCCCCGCTGTAGTCAGAGTAAACAACACCCTAATCCCTTTATTATCAGATGATAAGACTCCACACTCTGGTTTCAGAGGACTGACCAGAGGTCACAGGGTGAGCCCAGGTGACAGAGTTCAGAGACCAGGCTATTTTTCAGCAACTTTCTTCTCTACTAGAGCAGTGATCCTGCCCTGTGGAGACAGTAGGGAAACGATCAATGCGTTTGCTTCCTTTGTAAATAGGAAACACTTCTCCTACCTCCAAGTGTGATTGGAACTTATGATAATTAAATCAAAATTTATTCAAAGAGCTCTGGCTTCCAGCAACCTTTCTTACAGGAACTTGAAAGTCACACTGTTTAATCTTTGGAAGATTCTCATCAGATGAGTCTCACAATTTCTCTACTTCTCCCCCACCCCACCAAGTGGAAAGTCAGGATTCCAAAGGTTGAATGCTTTTCTGAGCTCGTTACTAAGACAGTGCTGCAGCTCAAAATAGATGTCCCGGATTCCTCCCATTTGCCTTCTATCACCTCATGTTCATCACAATGAACTGGATGCTAATTTTCTGTAGTATTCGCACGGAAAGGAGTCCTGAACCCTGTGGGGCCTGCAAGAGGAATATTCCCAGGCAGAGGCACTGTAAACAGATGAAGCCACAATGTTGACAGAAGCAACGCTTCAGAGGACATGGCCTCCACTTTCTATGACCCCAAGTTTCTTAGCTTCTCAGAGCTCCAATTTCCTTCTCTGTAAAAGGGATGAGTAACATTTACCTTGAGAATTATTTGCTGGAAGACTTGGTACCATGAAAGTAGAGTGAGGGCGGATGTCTACATGCTTAACTTTTCCCTCGATTTCTCCAACCATGTTAGGCTCTAAAATTTATAAATTTTAGCTCCTGAAATTATGGGATATTGAGAAAAATGATTTGTAGAACTAGGTCTATATGAGCACTATAAGGCGGGACTTGAATGTTTGAAAACTATGATTTTTAAAAATACTTGCAATACCGTGTAAGGATAGGTCTTGGATTTAAAATAATGGATCTAACAATTTCGGTCTTTGTGTTGGTATACTATATATTGGTGCATTATACAAATAATACATTTTATATCATTTGAAATGATATACCTGGATTTCATTAATAGTGTAGACTTCTATAAAAGTTTGAATATTTGAATAACTTCAGTAGGATAAAATACCTGTTGCATCCACTATCCAGTGAAATTTACCTACTGAGAACATTGCAGAACACAAATATGGAATGTTTAATTTCTTCCTTTCCAATGTATAGAACACAGTTGTTCATAATCTGTATCTCTATCTGAACTGTATATTCTTCTTCAGATTCACATTGGAGAACACTGGTAAGTCCTGTTCCTAGGGACCTTCTCAAGTTTGAAACAACTAACATAAATGAAAATACAGCTTTCCAGAGATCAAGGGAATTTCCATGGCTTCTTGCAGGCTGGAGCACAGTGCTAAGGCAGTGTGCATGGCGCCAGCCTGGGTCTGGAGGCCTATGGAAGCAAGGCAGAGGGATAGGAGAAACAATCGTGATCAATTCTAAAGCTTCTCAGTCGTTCACTGTGTTGGTTTTTATATGATACCACATTTCCTCGGCAAACAAGCTGTTATTCAGTTTTGCATAGATCACAGCTTTCTGAAGGGGAAAGAAAAGAAGTAATTAGACAGCAAGGAAGAGCCGCATGAAAGGCCTTCGGCAGAGGTTTATGCAAAAGCGCGGTGGGTCAGTCCGTGGGTAGAAAGGAGCAAACACTTCAGAACTACCGGTCTCCATGACAGCAGAGTCAAGGCGGTAATCATCTGTTACTATTTCAGAGTGCACCGTTACAACCTAGCAATGTCCATATATAGGCTCTCAGATTTGCCTAATTTTAAAAAATGCACCTGTAGCAGATATTTTTCCTCCGAAAGGACTCAGCCAGCTGGGGACAGAGACAATTAAGCCTGATTGCATGACTCAGCAATAAACATAGGAAGCCGCTGGCTGGGGATGGAGAGCCGGCTACCAGGCCACAGACTGCAGGGAGCCGAGATGCGGAAAGCAAAAGCAAGGGGTGAAAAGAAGCCCCTCAGTGGCAACACCGAGATGGAGGCTGAGCCTCTGGGCCAATGGCAGGCTTGCTCTTGAAATTAGAAGGGTAGACAAAAGAATTTTTATATGGAAAGTCACATGATCTGTCAGGCTATGTCATGTGCTTCATCTCCCGAGCTTTACCTGCTTGCCACTGCAACCGTGCTTCGGAAGCTAGAGCCGCGCAGTATCAAAGGACGCCAAGCGCTCTCCTCCACGAGGTGCGAGCCGGTTGCTTCTTGCACTAAAGCCTCGGGGTTGCATTAGATCTGTACAACAATGAGCATATGTGCTATGCCCAAGGAAACTGTAATTTATATGCCATGGAGTACTATGTTGCAACAAACAAAGATAAATGAGGTATTGAAGATAAATAGATGCAACTTGAGAACATATAATTAGGTGGTACAGTTAGATAAGCTCAAGTATTCTGTGGCTTCATGGTTTCTCTTATATGAGAATATATATATATATATATATATATATATATATATATAGGCAAAATAGAGAAATTAAAAGTAACAAGAAATTAAAATACTTCCTGAAATCCCATATACTGTTTTATAAAATATTTTGATACATGTACTAATTTGTCTCATTTATACTACTAGCTTATCATAGTTCATTGAAAAGAAAAATGTAGTTGTTTCTGCTTTTGTAAAAATCTTTTTGGTTTATGTCTTGTACTCTGAGTAACTACTTTAAAGATTATGACACGCAGAGCATTAGCTATTGTTATGTTTTTCTGATTGTGTTACGGAATTTTTTGAAATAACAAAGGAATTTGACATCCTGACAATGAAAAAAAAGGCCTCATGGTTGTCCTCTGCCCAGGGCACATCCCTCTCTCCTGGAGGTTGTCCTCTGGCCAGGGCAAATGCCTCTCTTCCTCCTCTTGCTAATGCCTCTCCTCACTCAAAGCTCCAGTGTCTCAATTATAGCTCCCCAGAGATACCCTGGGCCTTCAGACTGAGTTGGTTTCTGGGTACAACATAAGCACTTTCCAAATTTTGTGTCCTCCATCAGAACATACAGCACAAGAACACATGCATTTAAATTTAATATATTGGGGGAGCGTTTGGATTAGCTCAGTGGTTTAAGCACCTGCATGGGCATTCTCTGTTAGATACAGGGGCCAGTACAGTAGTCCAATCCCCAGACTCGCCCTTAAGGTAGCCGGAGTCAGCTGAAAGCAAGCAAGCAAGCAAGCAAGCAAGCAAGAAAGAAAGAAAGAAAAAGAAAAATTCTTTCCTGATCTAAATTATAAGGTCCATAGAGAAGAGCAACATTTCTCTCTGACCCTAAACGTGCATGCATTAAATAACCACCGCTGAGTGAATGAAATCTACATAGAGCTAAGGTTAAGATTCAGCTCTACTTGAGCGCATCAGGTCTTAGACTTTGGACAAGTTTATGTAGTCTCCTCCACACATTAGTGTATGTCCAGTCTCTTCCACTTCTGACTGTAAGCTTTAACAAAGAGGCCGATGGGATACCTTTTTCCTGTTTTACACACAAGACTCCCAAGAAGTCTTAATTTTCATGGTATAGTGTTGTCACCCCAAATTCTCTTCCCTTCCCCTATAATTTCTCCCAGTGGGTATAAGTAGTCCTTATTGGCAGGATAGAGTCATGCAGTAGTTGAAATGAAGACATCATCCTATGCTAACTACAAAAAAAAAAAAAAAAAAAAAAAAAAAAAAAAAA
>PVJA010007289.1:49217-69394 GCA_004027025.1 Myocastor coypus | reverse complement strand
CTTTTCTTTGAAAGTTGACATATTGCATATTGTCCTCACAATCATTCTACAGAGTACAGTGTGTGGGCATGACCCACCTCCCTATTGATGTTGCTTAGAAAAAAAAAAAAAAAAGGAAAGAATATATTTCTCTTTGGACTAAACCTCCTCCTTCTTCTTTCTCCTCCTGTTCCTCCTCCTCCTCCTGTCTCCTTTCTTCTTCCTTTCTTTTTTTGGTACTAGGGATTGAACTTAGGACCTTGTGCTGGCCAGGTAGGCACTAAAGTCCCTGAGCTATCTCCCTGGCCTAAGTCTCTTCCATTGATCCTTAGGTCTGTTTTTGTTTTGGCCAGGATTGCCTTTGCTATTCTAGGTGTTTCCTGATTCCAAATGAATTTGAGGAATATTTTCTCTAAATATGTTAGGTATTCTTGATAGTTTTTTTTAATTATTTTATAGGGATTGCATTATATCTATATAACAATTTTGGGAGTCTGGCCATTTTCACAATGTTGGTTCTTCCTATCCAGAAGCAAGAAATATCTTTCCATTTTCTGAAATCCTCATCAATCTCTTTTTTTCAGAGTATTGTGATTTTCATTGTATAGCTCTTTTACTTCCTTTGTTAGATTAATTCTTAAATATTTCATTTTTTGGATGCTATTGGGGTATTTTTTAAAAGTATAGGTCTACAGGGTCTACAAGATCTCATTATGTAGATTGGATTATAGTGATCCACCTGTGTTCAGCCTCCCAAAGAGCTGAGATTACACACCTTAAATAATCATTTGTTGGCTCCACTGAAGCAAGGATCATCACTGACCAGGAAACTGGCTCCTCCAAGGGAGGAGGCAGAGCCAGGGCAGAGTTAGAGGGCAAGGTGGCTTCTGAGGAGGCCTGGAAGGAGATGGAGGCCACAGGCCACAAGAAAAGAAGATGAAGTTGGAGTAGTCTCCTCTTGTCCCTGACTAGCTGCTCACTGGAAAGAAAGGACTAGGGCTGTGGGGTTTTTCTCTGTTATCTGTCAATGACACAGCCTTCCGAGGACATTTGAGGTGGTGTGTATCCTGTGGTCCACTTGGAAGTGTAGCAATCACACTTCAGGCAATGTGTGCTGGACATACCATGTTGGTTTTGACCAGAGATTCATAAACTTTTTAAAGAGATAAGTGATAGAGCTAACACTGATCTGTAAGTTTTGCATTTATATTGTTTCATCCTGTAGTGGCCAGGTTATTGCTCACTGGAGACTATATTACAGGAATAACAGAGTCTTTATTATTTGCCACCATCTGATACACACTGTCCAAATTAGGAGCACACTTGGCACATTTCTTTGTTCTCCTTTTGCTTATATAGGTTCCCCAGTTGCCATGGCAATCATGCTGGAATGCTGTGCCCACTGGTGTGATATTTGGCTGACCATCATGGAAGTGAGGTCACTGCTCAGGCATTGATATTTATGGCTACAGATAAGCATGTGGCTCAAATCTACTTCTTTTACTTGGTCCTGCCTCTTCCCTTATCTCTATCATGCTTGTGAATTTTTTTAAAATTTATTTAGGACAGGCTCTACAGGGTCTCACTACTATATGGAAGTCGTAGTGATTCTCCTGTTTACAGCCTCCCAAGCACTGGAATTATAGGTGTGTGCCACCAGGCCCCGTCTCAGTTGCCATCTCAGTGCCTGCAGAGCACAGCACTCTAGAGCCAGGCTGGGGCCAAACCCCAGCTGCTGTGCTCTGCCTAAGCAGGCACTTTAGTTCCCTGAGCTATCTGGCCAGCCCTATGCTTGCAAAGTTTTAACAAGGCAGGGGAAGGAGCGAAGGATGGAGCAATTTAGGAAGGGCCAAATTGGTGGGCAGGGTTGGGGGACACCTGGGGGGTGACCCACCACAGGTGTCTTCTATCTCTAAAACACTTCAGGCCCCCCCGGCAGGATGGCTCAGTGGTCTAAAGCGCCTGCTTAAGAAAGCTGAGGCGGCTGGAGGGACCTCGGTTCAATCCCCTGCACCACAGGCTGCACCAGCCCTGCCCTCAGGGCAGGCTAAGCCGGCCATAAAAATAAACAAAAGTTCTGAAACAAGAAAAAAAATAAAATTAATTTTGGGGCCCGGCAGGATGGCTCTGTGGTCTAAAGCGCCTGCTGAGGAAAGCTTAGGTGGCTGCAGGGACCACGGTTCGATCCCCGGCACCACATGCTGCGCCGGCACTGCCCTCGGGGCAGGCTGAGCCGGCCATAAAAATAAATAAATAAACAAACAAAAAGTTCTGAAACAAGAAAAAAATAAATAAAATAAAAAAATAAAACACTTCAGGCAGGGTTCAAACTGAGCTGACTTCTCAGTCTCCTACTTCTAAGGTCAATTGGATACTAAACCAGAGTTTCTTTGGCTTAGGACACCATCTCCTACAATCCCATGTACAAAACCATTTTTTTCCTACAAATTGTGTGTGTGTGTGTGTGTGTGTGTTTTGGGAGGTATAAACAAAGAAGAACATTTTATGATTTTTTTTTCTTCAGAGATTTTACGACAAATTGAAAGTTCTAATCTCAAGTGCCAGGCTTATTAAAAAACTTGAAGCAATCCTCCTACCTTGGGTTCCTGAGTGCAGGGATTACAGACATGTACCCCCATGCCTGGTCCATACTAATTCTTACTGCTTTTTCTCTGTTTACTCTAGATTTAATTTGTTCTTAGGTTATTGATTTTATTGTTTTCTTTTTTTTTTGCGGGACCAGGGTTCAAACTCACGACCTTGCACTCGCCAGGCAGGCACTTGTGCCATGGAGCCATCTCCCCAGCCCCGATTTTATTGTTTTCTAATGTAGGTACTCAGTGCTATAAATTTTACTTTTAAGCACTGCTTTTAGAAGTCGTATTCTTGCTGGGTACAGTGATGCACACCTCTAATTCTAGCACTCAGGAGGTGAGGCAGGATTTCTGAGAGTGAAAGGTCAGCCTTCCTTACAAAGTGAGACTTTGTCTTAAAAAAAAATGCAGTAAGAAGCTAAGCAATAAAGAGACATATGTTACAAAAAGAAGCCAAGCAGAAATCCTGATAGTGATGTCTTAGTTACTCTTCATTCAATGCTGGGACAAATACCTGACACTCAAAATGAAAGAAGGAAAGGTTTTGTGTAGCTCACAATTACTGGAGGTTTCAGTCCATATTCACCTGGCCCAAGGCTGAGTGGAATAGGGCAGAGAGCATCCAGTTCAAGGTGGCAAAACAGCAACAAAATGATGATAGAAGTAGCCAACCAAACAGGGCAGCAGAGCAACAGCTTGAGTCTGTCTCTCTGTTGCTCTTTATATTCCAGTCAGGCTCTCTGCCTTAGGATAGCCATCCTAGACCACAACCATAGTCCCAGCCTTACTCAGACTGATAATCCTATCAATATTAAATCACATAATCCTAGTGACTCTTTATAGAGGTTCCTGCCCCATGACTGCATGAGGCTTTAGGAGGACAACTAGACATAAACCATAACATTCCACCCCAGGACCCCCAAAGTCTCATGCATATCCCTTTGTACAAAAGACATTTTAGTCCATCTGGAAGAGTTGCCAAAGTCCCAACAGTTTCAGCATTGCTGAAAAGTCCAAATCCCAAGTCTCTTCCAAGATCCAAGGCAAACTGTCAACTATGAGCCCCTGTACAATGGAAAAGTTAAACATATCCAACATTCAAAGGCATAAGATAAACATTAGCATTCCAAAAGTTGCATACAACAGGGGAATACAAAACACTGGGACCAACACATGCCCAAAACCCAGCAGGGTAAACATTAAATCCCATAGTTCCAACTGGAACATCTGGAACAGTGTGCACTGAGTTGTGGGCCCCAAAGGCCTTACACAACTCTGCCCCTAAAGCACTCTTGGTGGTAATTTCTACAGCTTCTCTCTTAGGCCAGCTTTGCTCCCTCTTTGCACGATCCACGTTCCTGGCTTTTCCAAACTTGTGGGGTTTCCACTGAACCGGTTTCTCACACACAGCTTTACACACTGCTGTCTCAGGGCACACTGCCTGGCCTCCCAGGCCTCCTTCTGAAATCGAGGTGGAAGCCTTCTTAACCTCATAATTCCCGCATTCTGCATAGGCCTATGTGGATGATGACAAGGGTTGCTGCCAGCTAGAGCAGTAGCAACACTTCCTTTTCTCTTGGCTGTAGGGGTCAAGGGCCTAGATCGCTAAGCACACTGACCCTGATTCCAAAAAACAAATTCCCCATGCTGGCACCATTTGGAACCTGATCTGGCTGCTGCCACCATTCTGGTACTTGGGTCTCTGAGGCTTTTTTCTCAAGGCAAATCCTCTGTCCCTTGCAATTCTGTGGCTGCAAAGGCTGGAGAGCTGCCACCTCTTGTGTTGCCCTCTGGCTATCTTTTTGATTCTCTGGCTCCTTCCCAGCAGTGGAGATTCTTTCAGCTCCATCTTTGCAGTCCAGAGATTTTTTGGTGTTCCCTTTCTGGCCAAACTTACATTTTAAATCACCCTTCTTGGCTCTTTGCTCTTGATTCTCGACATAAATCTGGCTAAAAGCCACCAATAACAACCATACCACTGCCCCAATAGTTGGCTGCTTTGAAATATCTCTTGAAAGATTAATCAGTCCACCATGCTTAATCTCAGTCTTAGGCAAAGTCTCTGAGCACGAGCAAAAGTCCACCAGACTTTCAGCGAATCCATAGCACACATCATCTGAAGTCCAATGACCAATGCTGCCCTTTTTTTCCAGCAGAAATCCCCTCCACCTAGTCTTTCCAGGCAAGCCTTCTGTGAGTCTTCTGGTCTGAGTTCTGAGCAGAACCTCGCCTACAGAACAGCTGAAGCTTTTCCAGCTCTTCACAAGTGGAGGACCTCTCCAAACATTTCCAATCTCTGCTCTTAAGCCATTCTTTATACCCAGGCTTCAAGCCAGTCTTATGGTCTGAGTTCTGACGAGAATCTCATAAACAGAACAGCCGAGGCTTTTCTAGTGCTTCACTTATAGGTGACATCTCTGAACTTTTCCTATCTCTTCCCGTAAGCCATTCCCAAAAGCTTATAATCCACATGCTCATGTTAGTCACAGTAACGACCGCATTCCTGGTACCAAATTCTTCTCTCATTGCTGGGAGAGAACCTGACACCCAAAATGAAGGAAGGCAAGGTTTATTTAGCTCACAATTACTGAAGGTTTCAGTCCATATTCACCTGGCCCAAGGCTGAGTGGAATAGGGCAGAGAGCATCCAGTTCATGGTGGCAAAACAGCAACAAAATGATGACAGAAGTAACCAACCAAACAGGGCAGCAGAGCAACAGCTTGAGTCTGTCTCTCTGTTGCTCTTTATATTCCAATCAGGCTCTCTGCCTTAAGATATCCACCCTAGACCACACCCATAGTCTCAGCCTTACTAAGACTGATAATTTCATCAATATTAAAACACATAATCCCAGGGATCATGGATCAAGTCTCAAACTCTAGATCAGTACTAAATCGCATAATCCCAGTGATTCGTGAGTCAAGTCTCAATTTATAGAGGTCCCTGCCCCATGACTGCATGAGGCTTTGGGGGGACAACGAGACATAAACCATTACAAGTGACAAACAGAAAAACCAAGGTAACACCCAGGATTTGGAGGCTTAAACCTTCCAAGGGTACCGACAAGGAATCAGTTATCCATTAGAATGTCAGGTCCCGAAGATGCAGGGAGAAAGGTTTTTATGGGATTTGTAAAGGGAAAGCAAGAGGTAAAATATACAGCTGTGTGATCAGTTCGTACAGTGTGCGTCATAGTGGCCAGCTGTTTCAAGGAGGCAGATGCAACCAGAACTGTCACCTGTGCTTCTGAAATAACACTGGGTGGAGGGCATTTTATTCTACACTAGAGGTACAGAAGAAAATTGAAAGAAAAGTCTCAGCAGTAGGGAAGATCAGTCAAAAGAAAAGCCTTTAGGCCTAAAAGCAAGGTTAGATGTAATCAATAATGAGGAAATAGGGCCTGGAAAATAGACAAGTGGTACAGACCCTGTCTGGCAGGGCAAAGTCCTGAGTTTGATTTCCCATACAAAACTAAAAACAAAAACCTGAAAAAATAACAAGAGAAAAAAAAATGTCTGGCCAGTGATCACATTAGATAAATACACCATGAAGGCCAATATATAATAATTTCTACATTTCTCTTTTTCACTTACCCACCCGCCAGGGATACATTGTCAAGAATAACGACCTGTATTCTAGTTGCCTCATGACAAAAGCATGAGTCCCGCTGACTTCACCCCCAGTCCTGCAGTGGGACTTTCAGTGTGCTTTTCTGTATGTCATCTCTTATGGGTATGAACAGAATTAGAAACACAGAAGGCTTTCTCACACTATATACTCATAAAGCTTCTCTCCACTATGAATTCCTTCATGTCTTAATAAAGAGGGAAAACTAAGGCATCTTTCACATACCTTACATGTAATAGGTTCATTTCCAGTGTGTGTTATCCTATTTTCAAAACTGTGAGAATAAAGGCCTTCCCACAATTTTTACAATCATAGGGCTTTTCCCATTATGACATTTTTTCATGTATAGGAAGGTAATGCGAAGTACTAAACAACTTACCACAGTGTTTACTTTTATTTTCTGCCAGCTCAGCCCACCTTGAGGACAGGGCTGGCACAGTATGTGCTGAGGATATCGAATTGCAGTCCCTTGTGCCTAAGCTTGCCTAAGCAGGCACTCTAGCCCACTGATCTATCTCACTGGTCCTACTATAGTGTTTACAATCATACAGCTTCTCTCCAGTATGAATCCTCTGATGTACTCTAAATAAACTATGATACAGACAGGCTCTCAGACATAGCTGATGCTGAAAAGGTGCCTTTCCAGTATGTATCACCATGGAACTGTTAAAACCTGTGAATAAACCAAAGCCTTTCTGGTGCTGCTTACATTCATAGGATTTCTCCCCAGTATGAGATTTTTTCATGTCTTGTGAATAAAGAGGAAAAATACAAAGACTTCCCACACACCTTACATTTAAAAGGTCCACTTCCAGCGTGTTTTATCATGTGTTATCGAATACTTGAGCGACAAAAGAAGGACTTGTCACATTGTTTACATACATAGAGCGTCTTCATAGTATGAAATTTTCCTGGGGACTAGGAAGATAGCTGGGTGGTCTAAGGGCCTACCTGGAAAGTGTAAAGGACCCGAGTTCAATCCACAGTACCACATGCCATGCCATCGTGGAACCCAAGGTGCGATGTGCTAGCCCCTGAAACCGGGCATGGTGGTGTACGCCTGTAATCCCAGCACTCAGGAGTTTGAGAGGAGGATGAGCCTAAGCCAGTGGTTCTCAACCTCTCTAATGCTGTGACCCTGCAATACAGTTCCTCATATTGCAGTGACCCCAAACCAAAATATAATTTTGGTGGCTACTTCAAAACTGTAATTTTTCTACCGTTATGATTTGGAATGTAAATACCTGATGTGCATTCTGTATTTTCTGATGGCTTTAGGCAACCCTTGTGTTTTGGTCGTTCAACCCCTGCCGGTGTCGTGACCCACAGGTTGAGAACTGCTGGTCTAAGCTACATAGTGAGAAAGACCCTGTACCAAGTAAATAAAAAATTATTTTAAAAGCAGAAATTCTGGGCCTGGCAGGATGGCTCAGTGGTCTAAAGCGCCTGCTTGGGAAAGCTTGGGAGGCTTCAGGGACCGTGGTTTGATCCCCGGCACCACAGGCTGCGCCAGCCCTGCTCTCGGGGCAGGCTGAGTTGGCCATAAAAATGAGTGAATAAACAAATAAAGGTTCTGAGACAAGAAATAAATAAATAAAATAAAAAATTCTTAAAAAAAAAAAAAAAAAGCAGAAATTCTCCATATCTTTGAGTAGAAGTAGAAGAAGTTAAGGCTTGCCCACATACACTTATTTTGCTTTGCAGTGTGAAGTACTATGGGCTACTAAACACTTACGAGAGAAATGAGGGATTTCCTGTTTTGTAAACCCATCAGGCTTTCTCATCTTGTATACTTTATATTGAGAGTGAGGTATGATATGCCTGTTAAAGAAATAAACAACATATGGATTGTACCACACATTGGTAAAATCAGAGTTTTATTCCAACAGATCAAGATTTGAACTCTTACTGAAAGCTTCTCATTAATTATCATCTTCACATTTACAAAGTCTCTCTACCTTATAAGTTTTACTTAAAAAATGACAAGCACATGATTACATGTGAGGTTATTCATAATTTTTTTAAATATAGCAATAGTTCCTAGATTTTATATATCAGGAAAGAGTAGGTTTTATGACATGCCCAAGTTGTTTAAAAATAAATGGGTTGATGTACAATATGGGTTCCACTAGCTACTGTCACAATAATGGTACCACTAGATGCAGTTTCTTAGTAGTTGTATCCAGCCAACTATTTTGAAAACATTGAACATATGTAACATTGAAGTATATATTTAAAGTTTTTCTGAGAATAAAAACATATGAAGTTCTTATATGCTTAGTTTGCTTCCTTTATAAAAGCATGAAATGTTAAAATATACTCAAAGGATGTTTTTTCCTATTGGTTATGATCTTCAATGTTCACATATTCCCATTTGTTTCTTAAAATGTATACACAGAAAATCTTTTTTTATCTTTATTTATGTATTTATTTTTATTTTTTTTTAATTTTGTTTATTTATTTTTCTTGTTTCAGAACCTTTGTTTATTCACTCATTTTTATGGCCGGCTCAGCTCACCCCAAGGGCAGGGCTGGCTCAGCATGTGGTGCCGGGGATCGAACCGTAGTCCCTGAAGCCGCCCAAGCTTTCCCAAGCAGGCGCTTTAGACCACTGAGCCATTCCACCGGCCCCTATTTATGTATTTAATGCAGGGTCTCACTATGCAGTTCAGCCAGTGATCCTCCTGTCTCGGCCTTTCCATCGTCAGAATTACAGATGAATGCCACTTGCCTGGCACAGCATGCCCGGGGTTCTGGGGCTAGCACAGCATATGGTACTGGATTGAACCCAGGTCCTTGCACTTGTCAGGCAGGTGCTTAGACTGCCAAGCTGTCTCCCTCCCCAGCCCCAGAAAATCTTTATGTATTACTATGAACACCAAATTCCAACTGAATTATATACTACCAGATTACCTGGTTTATTCGCAAAAGAATTACCTTTATGATATAAAGAAATGGTAGCCGGACGTGGTAGCGCACACCTGTAATCCCAGCACTCAGGAGGCTGAGGCAGGAGGATTGGTGCAAGTTTGAGACCAGCCTGGGCTACAAAAGTGAGCTCAAGGCCAGCCTGAACTGCATAGCGAGACCCTGTCTCAAAAAAAAAAGAAAAAGAAAAAGAAATGGTGACATTCTTACATAAAGAAATGAGGTTCTTCCAACATCTCATCTCTGTAGAGTCTTCTGGAAAGGATCTAGCAAAGCTCATTCTTCAGGGTGAAGCTCACAGCTTCATAGGACATGATGTCCTAAGACATCCCAGATGTGGTGAGGGCTGGGTGAGATTTGCGGGCACTAATAACTGGTACTCAATATGTAAATGTTCGCATACTTCCATTTTGTCCAAACATCTCTTTAATGATGTGGGCATCCAAACTTATTCTTCATCTGTACTCACAACCATTGTGGCACTAGAATTGGACTACTCAAAAGGCAACAGAAGATTACACACTTTTTCCCTGACATTCCAGGAAGTAGTGCGTTTGCAGGTTATCCCTAACATCTCTCCAGTAGGTACCTCTGTAATACATGTTGTAGCAAAATCCTTTTTTTTTTTTTTTTTGGTATGGCCAGCTCAGCCTGCCCTGAGGGCAGGGCTGGTGCAGCATGTGGTGCTGAGGATCGAACTGCAGTCCCTGCAGCCACCTGCAGGTGCTTTAGAACACTGAGCCATCCTGCCGGGCCCCAGAAATCCTATTAAGTACTATAAGAAAGCTATAGTATATAAGAACATCTGAGAACACTAATCCCTAGAAATGCTTGCTAAGAAAATTGGATCTTTGTTGGCAACAAAGAACTGAGCATTTCAGTGAGTTCCCACTAATCTTCAGTGATAAGGCACTTGATATGCCTAAGTGGTATATCTAAAGACATAATTTACTCCATTCTAGTTTTCATTCTAAAATCTTATTGTTTACTTCCATTTTCACAGTAGTGCCTAACTCTGGCCACCAAATATTCTGAACACTAAGTTCCTAGTGAACATCCTTAGCAAATATGTTTCATTCCTACATGTCATAGTTACGCTTCTATCGTTGCTGGGACAAATACCCAACATTCAAAATGAAGGAACGGTTCATTTAGCTCACAGTTAATGGAGGTTTCAGTCCATATTCAACCGGCTCCAAGGCTAAGAGGCACATGGGAGAGAGCAACAGTTCATGGTGGTGGAACAGAACAACCAGGGGAGCAGAGAGCAACAGCACGAGTCTGTCTCTCTGTATCTCTGTCTCTCTTTAAATTACATCAGGCTTTCTGCCTGAGCCTGTCCTCCTCAGGCCACAGTATAATTCCCAGCAGTACTCAGACCCATAATCTCATCAGTACTAAAACACAATGCCGGTGGATTATCAGGCAAGTCCCAAACTCTAGCAGTCCCCATCCCATGACTGCATGAGGCTTTGGGGGGACAACTAGACATAAACCATAACACTACAATTATAATTTGTCCATTGGAGATCAGACTAGATAGTGTGTAACTACAGGAAAAGAACATCTGGAACTTTACATCTTATGTACTCCAGACAGTATTTAGCCCAAAACCAAAGAAGACCAATGCTCAAGAAAAACAACTTAGAAATTTTCTATAGTTTTCTGTCAGGCCAGCATGAATAAAGTGAAGCGCTATGTATTCAGAAAAGAACTTAAGTATCACAGAGATTGTACCTCTTGCAAATGAAGTCCTTTTTGCCAAGTTTCATTAATTTCCAAAACCTTGTCAATCAACAGAAACTATATTTACAAACCTTATAGGAATGATGAATAAAAAATTACATGTTCTCACCCATTTTTCTGTCTAGTTTGACAAATAAAGGCTGAGAAGAACATGAAATTAAATCCTAACCCAAAAAGATCTAGAATTCTGAGAAATGAGGCTAAATCACAAGTAAGGAGACTTCTTTTCCTTGTTCCACAGTTCACCATTCAGATACCATCAGAATACATAAAAGCAGAGTGCAACAGAACAGTCATCGCAGAGCGTATTGAGGAGGTATATAAGAACAGGCTGACAGGCTGCACATCAGTGAGGTAGACACATGCAGAAATGTGGGTTTGAGTTATGAAGAAATACAAAATCTTCACAGCTCTACAGTTACAGGAGACTGACGGAATATTCAAAGTGCCAATAGTAAAAACCCATGACAAAATATTTTTCTGAAACCTACCTAAAGCAGACCTTCCTCCAATAATTAAAAAATTAAAAGGGCCCAGCAGGATGGCTCAGAGGTCTAAAGCGCCTGCTTAGGAAAGCTTGGGCGGCTGCAGGGACCATGGTTCGATCCCTGGAACCACATGCTGCACCAGCCCTGCCCTCAGGGCGGGCTGAGCCAGCCATATAAATAAATAAATAAACAAACAGAAAAGTTCTGAAATAAGAAAAAACAATAAATAAAGTAAATTTTAAAAAAAAATTAAAAATAAAAAATTTAAAAAAACAGAAGAGCAAAAATTTGTAATAAGTCATTTTGTAATAAGGCCAAAATTACACTGACACCCAAAACAACAGTACATTAAAAACAAGCTGGGCATGGTGACACATGCCTGTAATCCCAGTACTTAGGAGGCTGAGGCAGGAGGATGGCTACAAGATAGTGAGTTCAAGGCCAGCATGGGCTACAAAGTGAGCTTAAGGCCAGCCTGAACTACACGGTGAAACCCTGTTTTGTTTTGTTTTGTTTTGTTTTTAAATAGAGACAAATATTCTTTATGAATACCTATGTAAATGTCCTCAAATGCCAGCAAACCACACTTACAGTTATAATTAAAGGTTCATACACCACAGCCAGCACATACACGGAAAAAAATGATAAATATCATCAAAATTAGCGGATTCAAGGGCCAGCAAGATAGCACAGTGGTCTAAAGCTCCTGCTTAAGTGAGCTTGGGCAACCACAGGGACTGTAGTTCCATCCTGGCACCACATGCTATGCCAGCCCCACCCCCAGGGCAGCTAGAGCCAACCGTAACACAAATACATACATACATACATACATACATACATACATTGATTCAAGATTAAGAAAAACAATGATCAATGAATTCATTTTTTGAAAGACTAAACAAGACAGACAAATCCTTAGCCAGTTATATCAAAAGAAGGAAAGAAAAGATCCAAATCAACACAATGCTGAAATGAGTGTGAATCTATACTCTGGACAATTGGGGAACTCAGAGGGAAGAGATATATAGATGCCTAGGTACATATGACAACCACAATGTAAAATCCCTGAATAATCCAAAACAACCAATGAAACTGCAGCAGTAATCTCAGAAATAAATAAATAAAACAAGAACTAAATTTTAAAAAGCCTATGACCTGATGGACTCCTGAATCCTTTTTTTTTTTTTGTCTTTTTGAGACAGGGTCTCACTATGCAGTTCAGGCTGGCCTTGAGCTCACTTTTGTAGCCCAGGCTGGTCTCAAACTCACATTGATCCTCCTACCTCAGCCTTCCAAGTGCTGGGATTACAGGCATGCGCCACCACGCCTGGCTACCATTTCACCATGCCTGGCTACCTATTTTTAAACGTCAAATAAATAATAAATCTAATACATCATATACACAAGTCGAAAAACAAAAAGCATGTGATTATTTCAATAGATGGAAAAAAAGCACTTAACAAAATCCAGCAGCCATTCATGATTAAAAACCCTGAAAAGGCTAAAAATGGCAGTGCATACCTACAATCCCAACACTCAGAAAGCTGAGGCAGAAAGTCTGCTGCAAATTTAAGACTGTACACTGAGAAAGATCAAATCGGAATTAACCTAACCAAAGAAATGAAACAACTCTACAATTAAGAATTATAGTTCTCTGCCTAGGGAGATCAAAGTGGACATCAGATAGTGGAAAAAACATGCCCTGTTCCTGGATAGCCAAAGCCAGTATTACCAAAATGGCCATGCTTCCAAAATTGGTAATATAAATTTGACACAACCCAATCAAAATGCCAAACAAAACTAGGGGAAAATATTCTAAAATTCATAAACAAAAGAAGACCCAAAACAGCAATAGTAATCTGGTGAAACAACAAAGCAGGAGGCAATAAATAAATAAATAAATAGCAGGAGGCATCACGGTGCCAAACTTCAAATCATACTACAGAGGCACAATAATGAAAAATTGCATGGTATTTGCACAAAATGAGGATCAATAGACCAAAATGAAGGACGCAAAAATAACCTCAGGCACATTCAGCCATCTGATCTTTGACAACGCAGCCAAAACATGCCGAAGCAAAGACAGCGTCTTCAATAAGAGGCGCTGGTAGGGTGCTGGGAGATGTGAGGATGAGAGCCTGCCCGGCAAGCACAAGGGCCTGAGCGCGCTCCCCAGCTCTGAGGGAAAGAAAGAAAGAAAGCAGTAAACTAAAATAAAAATGGATTAAAAATCCAAATAGTAAAACAATCTGCTACAAAACAGGATAGGCAAAATTCTTGAAGACACAGGCGATGGCGAGGAGTGTGTGCGTGTGCTTGCTGAGGCAGGTTCACCGCAGTTCAGGCTGCCTTGAGCTCACAGCATTCCTCTGCCTCAGCTGAGTGCGCAATTACAGGTGTGCACCACCACACCTAGTAACAATGATTTTCTGATCAGAACCTCAATTGTACAAGAAATAGTATATAAAGATTCAACAAATGTGATCATTTCCAGCTAAAGTTTCTGTGCAGAAAAGAAAATTACCAACATAGTGAAGATATAACCTACAGAATGGGATATTTTGCCCCCTATTACAGAGGACTACACCTAAGATGTATAAAGAACTAAAAATAAAAATAAAAATTAGATATCCCACCAAAATTAAAGATCCAACCAAACAATTTTTATTTATTTTTAATTTTTTTTAATTTTAATTTTTTTCTTGTTTCAGAACTTTTGTTTGTTTATTTATTTTTTTTTTTTTTATGGCCGGCTCAGCCTGCCCTGAGGGCAGGGCTGGCGCAGCATGTGGTGCCCGGGATCGAACCGCGGTCCCTGCAGCAGCCTGCAGGTGCTTTAGACCACTGAGCCATCCTGCCAGGCCTCCAAACAATTTTTAAAAACCAAAATGAACAACTTATTAGAAGTGAGTAAAAAATACATGAAAAAATGTTCAATATGTCTGACCATTGGAGAAATGCAAACTAAAACATTGAGATTCCACCTTACCGTAGAATAGCTAACATCAAGAAAGCACATAATAACAAATGCTTGGAGCTAGGGATATAGCTCAGCATTTTAAGTACCTGCCTGGCAAGCACAAAGACCTGTGTTGAATCCCTGGCACTGTGTGTTATGCTGGCCAACTAAACTAAACAGGTGGTACACACTTGCAATCCCAGCACCAGGGAAGGTGAGAGGGGAAGATCACTACAAGTCTGAGCTGCATGTCGAGACCCTATGCCAATTAAATAAATAAAAGATTTTTAAGAAATAAATGCTGCCCGGGTTGTGTGGAGAACAGGAACTCAGTCACAAGAAATGCCAGAAAAAATTACAAGTAACTTCTAAGAACATGTAGGAATTGATATAGAAGTGAATAAAAAACACCAGAAACATTTAAGTAATTGGAGACTATCACCAAGTTCTCAATACTACACAGGTCAAAGACATACCTCAAGAAAAGTTTCTGTGTCTGAAATCAAGTCAAAGCCCATCTCAATAAAGTTTGTGGAATACATCACTAGAGCTGCATTGGGACTCTTTCTCAAAAAAGACTGAACAAAAAAGTGACCATTACTCCTATGTTCAGTCAGTAGACTGGAGTTTCGGTGTCTATGGAGGACTGACACATAGGCCAGCTGCCAGCAGAGAGCAGACCCACCCTGGGCAAGAGTGACAGCCACCTCAGAGCCAGTTTTGAAGAGCTCTGCTCTCCGCAGCCGTTACCTTGGACACGGGCCTACAGGGCCCCAGTGATTCAGCTTCCCACAGACTGGTGCCGGTGGCCTTCTAGTGAGCGTCCAGGCCTCCAGCCTTGCACTGGCCATGTGGCTTCTGTCTTCTTGGTGGAGCAGCTGGGTGTGTTAGCCTGCCTCTACGCCTGTGGGTAACCCCTGGGGGTTCCATCTGATAGCCCACTAATAAACTCTACCACCCAAGTCTATTGCTACTAGAGAACCCTGAGTACAAGGGGCCATCCAGATAGCTCAGCAGATGAAAGCACCTGCAAGCAGGTACATTTACATGGCAACATATAGGAGCACACATGTTAACAGATTTTCAAAACCAGAATAGGTAACTAACAATGGTCATTATATTATCTATCTTTATTGTCAGATCTGTTGCTCAAATTAACAGAAATAGTTATACAAGATTGGACAAATAATTAGTGCTTTCAAAAAACCTTAACTTTTTCTATTTTCTTGTCTTTTTAAAATATTTTATTTTGAAGAGTAAAAACAATAACACACAAAAAAAAGACAGAAACAGGGCACCATACAATGATACATATATTATAGATTTTCAAGATAGGAATAGCTAATTTGAGGGCTGGGGAGATAGCTCAGTACAATAAGCACTTGCCTGGCAAAGCCCAAGGGCCTGAGTTCAATCCCCGCCCCCCCCCCCAAAAAAAAAAAGCTAATTAACAATGGTTATTATATCATCTAATTTTCATGGTCAAATCTGTTCCTCAGATAACATATAATTCCTCAGATTAGCAGATATAGTTATGCAAGATGGGGGAAATAATTGAATATTGGCATTTTCTTTCAAGAAATCTCAATTTGCTGAGCGTGGTGGCACACACCTGTAATCCCAGCACTTGGGAGGCTGAGGCAGGAGGATCAGCATGAGTTCAAGACCAGCCTGGGCTGCAAAGTGAGCTCAAGGCCAGCCTGAACTGCACAGCAAGACCCTGTCTCAAAAAGACTGGTGGGAGGGGCCTGGGGATATAGATCAGTAGAATAAGTGTTTGCATGGCAAGTGCAAGGTCCTGAGTTTGATTGCTGGTATCACAAAAAAGGACCAGCAGGAGGTCAATCTGAGGACAGCCAGGCCTCAAGACAGAGATGAAGCAGCCAGGCCAGCAGCCCCGAGAGAAGAGGGGCACCTTGAGACCACAGTCAGCACCACCTGGTCCTCGAGGCTGGGGAGGTACCGGAAGCCAGGTAAGGGACCAGGACATCAAGCCCAGATTCCTTTCCCTTTCTTGGACTCCCTCTGCTCTGTGCAGCGTTTCAATAAGCTAAGGTTAGACACAGACATAGTCACAGACTTTATGAACAACACCCTGACTGCACAGAAAGTATCACAAAGAATCAGCAACAACATGGGAAAATAACTTTGCCATGTGTTCCTCAAAGGACTAATACCTGGAATATATAGAGAATTGAGAAACATAAAGCTCCCCCAAATTAAAAAAAAATCCAAAAATATGCATCTGAAGTAAATACATACTTCCCAGGGAAAGAAAGAAGTAGAAACAATAAATATATGAAAAATGCTCAACATCGCTGGTCACTGGAGACATATAAATGAAAACAACACTGAGATTCCACATCACCCTGGAAACCATGCCTGTCATCAAGAAGTGAACCAAAAAACAAATACTGGCAGGGCTGTGGGGAAAAGGAGCCCTTCCCCACTGTCGGTGGGAGTGCAGAAGGGTACAACCACTCTGGGAAATTAATGTGGAGATTCCTCAAAGAACTAGAGCTAGAGATCCCATTGGACCTAGATATTCCCCTTCTTGGTATTTTCCTCAAAGAATTAAAAGCACCAAACCTCAGTGATGTACACACAACCACGTTTATAGCAGCATGATTTGTAATAGCTAAATCTTGGAAACAGCCCAAATACCTTAACTGATGATGGATAAGGAAGATGTGGTTCTTTTACACAATGGAACTACTACTCTGCCATAAAAAAGATGTTTGAGACATTCCTAGGTACATGGATGTACCTTGAGACCATATTCAGACACGTGTGTAAATAATGCATAGTTGCCCTGGTGTGATCAACTGAATGGGTAAGTAAGGAGCAAATGTATAATGGGCATTGGGAAATGGAAAGAAAATGTTCAGATGAGAAGGGGAAAGGGGGACAATAATAAAGAACAGAAGAAGAAAAATAGAAACAAAACTCTTATGAATAAGGAAGAAGAGTTAAAGGGAAGGGAATGGGGAAATAAAGAGGCAAGACATACCATGTTTAGGTACAAATTCCTAACGATAAACATTATCATTATATGAATCAATGCACCAATAAAAATGCCACAAAATGAAGTTAGGGGGTGAGCTAAGCTTCCTGATCCTCACCGGGTGCCCTGCTACGGCCTTGCATCCTCACTGGGCCAGCCTAGCCAAGCAGCTGAGAACGAGAAAAGAGCAAGACTCTCTAGGCTTTGTTACACTTACCTTGCTACCATTCATAGTTCTCTTCATCTGACTCAAAGGCTCGAGGTCCCATCTGTTGGGGACCAGTCTATGTGACAGATTAGGGCCCCAGCCCACCCTCCCACTCCCAGTGGGAGAGACTTTGCTTCTGCCCTGGTGGAACACTAATTACCAGGTAACTGTGAGGCCCAACAGCATCTGCTGTTGTTCAAACACAGGCATTGCATGGAGAAAACCTGGTGATAATTTGCCCCTTATCCACCATTTGCTGCAGTTAACAGTTCCATGGCCACCCCTCCCCTGCAGTCTGGCTGGCCCATCAAAGCAAGCTGACCCTGGAGGTAGCTGAGCAGGCCCCAGGCCTCTGGTCCTCTTCATCCTCACCATCATCTCACCCCTCAGGCTTTGCTCGCACCCGCCTCCTTCAGACCTCTACCAGTACATGCATCCCTGTACGTTCTAGGGACAACACACAGCAGATAACAGTTGTGCCGCTGCCTTCTAGGCCAGAGGCCACCTGCAGCAGGAAAGGGCATCGCCTCTTCGGACTGCAGTGCCAGGAGGCAGGCCTTGGCCAGTCGGAAGTGCTTTTCCTACCCTGAGTGTGCATGTACCAGGCAGAAGCACACAAGGGTCGCTGTGGACACGAAGGGGTCCTAGTCCTGAGCAGGTCTCTCCACAACACGAGGCCCTCACCTGGACCCCAAAGAACACCCTAACTGGCTCTGCAGCAGACAGTTCTCAGTGCCACCAGCACCCTTCCGGGGCACCTCGAGCTCGGTGTGACCGTGAGCCCTTTGACAGGTGTGGCCCACCTTCCCCACACACGGCTGCTTCCACTGGCAACAGTCTGTTCCAGGACCCCAGGGACATCTGCAGCCATACCTAATGCAGCCCCTACATAACCTCCCCCTACGCATCCATACATACCCATGGCGGCTTATCAACACGGCAGCGTGGAGATGATAAAAGGGAGTATAATACAGTACGCTGTAACAAAAGTTGCGTGAGTGCACCCTCCCTCCCTACTGTTGGAGCAGGGTGTAAGGAGACCTGAAGCCACAGTAAGGAGGATCACTGTATTGTTCTTACTTGACATTCAGTCACGAGCATCCTAGCATTTTGCTGTTTTTATTAATCCCATTCCTAGATGGGGACCGAACTCACCGCACACGTCACCCATCAGCTTATCCCCGACCTAAAGAGCGGGGCTCATCCATGTCTCCACAGTCCACCGTCTGCAAGACACTTTCCTTTCTGGGCCAGGAGCTGGGATGGACCCAGTGGCACTGAATTACAGGACAACGACGCTGGGCAGTGCAACCTCTCAACTCACGGATCAAAACCCGGTTCCTTTTGTGAAGCCTTCCACGTGTTGCCTGACGCACTCCCGGGACGGGGTTTGAAGGCCTCACAGGCATTGTGAACATAACAACCAGGAAGACTCTCCAGAACGATGCTTTCTTCGGCAGAGCATGTCAGTTGTAAGGGGAACATGTGCACCAGGGCACACTAAGGATGTGTGTGTTACAGTTTAGGTCCACTATGTCCCCAGATGACTCATGTCCAGAGGGGCTTTTGGAAGGTGACTGGACCACACAGGCACCACAACCCACTTGCTGTTGGGGGCAGGGCTGGGTGGAGGCAGGCCGCAGGGGCATGGCCTCTCAGGGTTTGTCTCTCTGCTTCTCCATCACCACGTGGGCAGCTTTCTTCCCCCAGACCCTTCTACCATGCACTACTGCCTCAAAGACACTTGGGACTTAAAGACTTTTCAATAATGATGGAACTGTTAAACCCTGACTTGGGACTCAATGCATTTTGCACAATGAGTTGGACTTGACTCTTGGGAGTCAGGAACAGTCTTATGGTTTTGATCTAGAATGTTCTTTAAGTTTTGGAGGTGGAAGTTTTAGAAGGTGGTTCGATCACAGAACCACCCTCCATGACAGGAATGGGAGATGCAACATGGGTTGGTCAGGGTGTGCTGTGGAAAGGTTTCTTCCTCTCCTGTGTCCTCCCTGGTTCTTGGCTGCCAGTTTTCACTGTACCCTTCCACTGTCCCTTTCTTCCCTCAGAGCAGTTGGCCCAGGATCCAATCCTCTAAAACAAACATTTTTGAAGTTGTGGCTGTTAAGTGCTATGCTTCTGTGACAAGGAAAGTGACGAAGATGTGGCGGGAGCAAGAAATTGAAGGCAGACTAGGACCACGTACTTGGAAACAGCAACTCTTGGCTGTACGGGCCAGTCATCAGGTGAGAGCCAGGCCAAGGCTAGACTGGGGCCGGGCACAGGCCCTCACAGCTGCGGCAGTCTTGGGGAAGCAGTGGTCTTGGCCCCACGACAGCGGTGGTCCTGCGGGTTCATGTGCAATGCCTCTGCTTCGCTTGCTCTACGTTAGGAAGCAGCGAAGGTGACCTTGCTCAGACTCTCTGTGTGCACAGTGTGTTTGGTGACCTTGCCTTGCACACCACTTTCTAGCCTTTGCCAGCCTGGCATTAAGGGGGTGAGTGAGCTGGCCCACAAAGCCATGTGTGGCCCCTCTCCTAGGCCAGGTACGCAGAGGCAGAACCAAGGCCCTGGGCGGTGTTGGGACCTTGGTGGGTTTATCATGACCTTCATCATCTTTCTTCCTCCCCCCCCCCCCCCCCCCCC
>PVJA010007289.1:36608-49117 GCA_004027025.1 Myocastor coypus | reverse complement strand
TGGGCACACGTCCACCTGTGGCCCAAGAGACTGGGCTCCTGCAGCACCTCTGTGACACCACCCAGAGAAGGACACCTGTTCCCTGTGGACAGCCGGGACAGGCAGGCTGGTGCCAGCTCAGGGGCTCACATCCTCAGCATGGCCATACTTCCTTTTCTCTTCAGGTACTAACTGTACCACTGTCTGGCCCATGTAAGACCATAGCTCACAGGGTAAGTGCCATCCTGCAGGTGGGTCCTGGGTAACAAGGCAGCTCCTCTCAAAGTGTCCCCAGGTAGGTGAAGGGACAGCACCAGCCCTGGACCACAACTCCTTTGCAACCACCACTCCTACTCCCTGTTTCCTCTCTAGGAAGTCCCAGCCTCGGCCCAGGGAAGAACAGAGGGCCAGGAAAAGCATCTTTCCATTGGTAGGAAGGCCCACAATTCCAACCAGAGACTCTGGCCTGGGACTCGGCCACAGGGGGACCCATCCATAGGCAGCCAGTGGCATATTTGTGAGGCACACCACACAGTCGCTTTCCTTGACACCTAGCATAATTTATTGAACAAAAGAAGCCCCTGCCCTTCTAGGCTTCCAGGTTCACCCCGTAGGACATTACTGCATGAGTGAGCTGCCACCCTCCTGCTCTGAGGGGACACCACCCCCCACAAAAAGACGGGCTGCAAGTCACAAGGGATGAGGCAGACCCAGATTCCCACTACAGGATGGGGTCCCAGGTGTCCAAGAGCTGGGACTTGGAGGGGCCCTGAGAAATCCACCCCATCTCAGCCTTCCATGTGAACCATGCCTTGCCCTCCAGGCCAAGGTCATGGCCAAGAGTGGGTGGGCTGGGAGTGGCTCGTGTGCCTCTCCAGAGCACCACTGTGCACAACGATGGCAGCTACGCTGTGCAGTGAGACCAGCCCCAGCCGCCAGGGCCACTGCACACACCAGCGCTTGGCCTCAGGCCTCCCGACATGGCCCCCACCTCAGGCACCTGGCTGCCTAGTGCAGTGAGCCAGCTCCCACCTACACAAGTCCCCACTCCTCTCTCAGAGTTGGAGGACACAGAGGACAGGTGACACATGCACCTGTGACCTGGAGACGGTCCAGCTACATAGGGACCCCAGGATAGCAGCCTGTACATCAGCTGCTCAGGGGGCCTGAGTCCTGGGTGGGCTACTGCAGGCCAAAGGGACGGACACTTGGGAGCCCCAAGAAGGAGGCCTAGTGAGACTGCCGGAGGCTACTTTGTCCACCACAGGGCCGGGAGGACTTTAGGCAGGCCCTGGGCCCTCTCCCTGTGCCTGCAGACATTATAGGGCCTCAGTGGCACGGAGGGCCTCCTGCAGCTGCTCCAGCAGGTCCTGCGGCCTGGTAGAAAATGTGCTAGTGTCCATCTGCTGGAAGTCGGGGTGTGCGACCACAGAAGCCAGTACCTCCGTGAGGCGACCAACGTCAAACACAGCCTGCTGGAGGCCCAGGCCCATGCTGTGCCCTGGCCCCCTCTCCTCCCCCTGGCTCAGGACAAGGAGCCGCCTCTCTGCAATGACCTTGAGGAAATGGTAAAATTCTTCAAAGTTGATCCCTGAACAGGCTCTCATAATGACCTAGGCCAGAAAGGGGAAGCAGGTGAGCACCGTGATCCTCAGGATGAGCTGGGGGCCCGTGATGGGGGTCTGTGGGCTGGCCCCGCTGTAACTCACCACACCACCCACCTGGCAGTGGCGGTGCCAGTCAGCCATGGAGTCCTTCCACTGTCTGACCTCCCGCTGTACGGCCTGGAGCTCCTGCTGTAGGAAGTGCCACATGTTGGCCAGGTTGCAGCCGTTGACCCAGTTGTGGTTGATGGAAATGGTGTCATCCTGCAGGGCAAGGCTCAAGTGGCCCACGAGCCTGCAGCAGGGCAATGCTGCCCGCCCAGTGTGTGAGCTCCATGTAGCCCCCATGCCAGGCCCAGTGCAGTGCACACACTGTAGGAACGCACCTCTGCTCAGCCTGCTTCCAGGGGTGTAGGGGCAGCCCAATAGGGATGAGGGCTCAGGGTGGGAACCTCGCAGGGCACAGGGCTCTGGGACGTGAGGAATTGCAGGACCTTCCTTGCCAGGGACACCGTGAGCAGAGGGATGGGCACCCGAGCCTGCCTCACCAGATTGTGCACTTGGTGGTGCCAGCCACTGGGCACAAATAGCATCTCCCCTGCTTCCTGTGTGACCTCCAGGGGAGGGCTGCTCTGCAGGTGTGCAGAGTATGGGCAGGTGTCCGCAAGGGTCACGTCATAGGGCAGGCTGCCGTGGCTGTCCCGTAGGGCCTCCTCCTGTCCTGGCGGGAACAGCAGCCACTTCTTCCTCCCACAGATGTTGACTGACCAGCTGTAGGAGCGGAAGATGTCAGCGTGGAATGGAGACCTGGAAGAGAGTTTCCCGTCTGTCCCCTGCAGGGCTGGGGCAGAGTCATGCACCTGGCCCTCCTGCCCAGCTGAGGCCCTCACCTACCAGGTGCCCCTGGGCCCTGCATAAACAAAACGGTAGTCATCCACACCCAGGGCGTCCCAGAACTCATTCAGCCAGTCCGAAGAGAAGTACATGGGCAGGGTAAACACGGCCTCCAGGTCCTCTGCAGAGGAGTCCCTGTGGAGTGCAAGGCTGCTGCAGCACCACTCTACACTGCCCAAGAACATTTACCCATGGAACTGCTGACAGCTCTGGGGGCCTGGGCTAAATCCCCTCAAACTGCAGACTCTCAACATAGACAGCTTTCAGGTGGCCTAGGACCTGGCACAATCCACCATGGAGGTGGGGCTCCATCCCCCAGGCCTCAGAGGTCTGGCCACTGGTGAGACAGGACATCCTTGGGTACTGTACCAGTTTCTGAACCACAGGACCAGGCTGATGCATGCCTGTACCCCCATGTGCCCCACCGACGCTCCCAGACAGATGCACCCTGACATGACTCAGCCGCCTGCACTCACACATAGATGCCTCCTCAGAGACATGATGGAGCAGAGCCCTCGCAGCACCAAGCCGCTCATGACCCCAGAACACCACAAAGGTCCCTTTGCCTGAGGCGCCACTCAGAGCACCCAGCGAGCTTCTATTCACCCACTCGAAACCCAGCTCAGAGTCATGCCTCAGCAGTCTCCATGTCCTCCAGGTAAGATGCAGAACACAGTCAAAAACTGAACTTCAAACACCAATGAGCAGTTCTGCAGCATAATTACCCAACAAGCAATGCTCGGGAAATACTCATGCCAAGAAATAGAAAACCACACTCCTCGCTCACTGAAGCCCCAAAGTACAGCTGTGCCACTGTGGGTGTCTGCACTCATGAGAGGCACATGTGGCAGCAAGGTGGACAAAGTTCCCACAGTGCACATGATGGAGGCTGGGCCTGGCGTTAGCAAAGCCGCTGACAGAAGTACACACATCACTGAGCTTAGCATGGGTTTCTGACCTGATACATACGTGTTACAAACACTTAAAAGGCCACCAGAATGGTGTGTCCTTTGCAATAGCAAAGCCCTGACTTCAACCTCTAGCAACAGAAAAAAAATGAAAGTGACTCATCTGATTGGCCAACACTGCAATTTAGAAAGAAAGGTTACTGCTCACTGCTGGCCACTTCCAGCACAATACAGCTGACTGGAAGCCATGGCCCACGACCACTGTTCAGCATCAGGAGAGAGCCAGGCCACATGGTGCTAGCCTGAGAAAAAGGAACATGCAAGCTCCGCAGTTTCTAGTGCAGCCACAGCACCTGCACAAAGTCAACAACTGCGGAGCATCACTGACTTAGCCAGGCATCCTGAGTCAGAGACTACATGGCAGGTGAGGGTGGGTGAGAAGCATATCGAGGGCCTCCTTAGAGTGGCTCTGCCTCGTGGGCAGGAACTTGGCCTCACCCCACAAAGTGCCCAGCGGGGGCAGGAGGACCCGGGGAGAATAGCGCAGCCCAGGCAAGTGGGAACAGCCCAGCTCCCCAGGGGACAAACAAGAACCAAGCCCAGGACTTCAACAGGAAACTGGGCCATCACCACAAAGAGCAGGGCAAGCCCACAGCACCGTACGCATGGCCCAGGGGCAGCATGGGGGCGGGGGGCTGGGCTCAAGGTTCTGGGCAGGGCTGCACCTGCACAGGTGCCAATCCTTGAGATAGAGGCAGCCTCTCGGAGAGGAGCCGCCATGCTGGACGCACTCCTGCCAGTAGGCGATGTAGTCCCGCAGGGGCATGTGCTCCTTGGGGTTGGAGTTGTATTCCTGCACCGCGCAGTTGGCCACCGGCACCACCACGTCTCCTGCGGCGAGAGGGGTGACAGAGACATGGTGGAGCCCTACGTGGAGCCCCGCCTCCACCAGCCACAGTTAGCTCCACAGCAGGCGGGCCGTCCACGGCCCACCATGGTCCTCGGCTGTGGACTGTCCCTGGCCCTCCTCCGCCCTGGCTGGCCTGGAAGGGGTATCCTGATCGCAGACCTCCTGGCTGTCCTGAAGACACTGACCCTCTGTTCCCTGGCTCTTCCCGGAGTACTGATCCTCTTGTGTTCTCTGGCTGTCTGTCCCTGGATGTGCTAGGGGTACTTACCGTCGGTGTCCTTAGCTATCCGGGGCCACCAGCTCTCTGTATCCCCACTGTCTCAGGGTACTGATGGTGTTGCTACTGTCCTGGACGCTGCCCTTCCCTTCCCCATTGTTCCTGGGGAACTGACCCCGTGTCCTCGCTGTGCCCGGAACCCCTGTCCTCTCGCCCGGCCTTCCTCACCGTACTTGCGCAACAGGTACTCGAAGTCGGGCTTGCCCGCGGGCGTCACCCAGCGCCGCCGGCAGCCCCAGGTCTCGGTGAAGGCGCTGGAGAATACGCAGGGCAGGTTGGGCAGCAGAAAGCCTGTCACGAAGTCGGCGTAAGAGAAGGCGCAGGGGTCCGGGATGAAGGCGACGCGGCGCGGGGCCGGCCCGCCGTCCTGGACCCGGGCCCCCGCGCCTCGGAAGTGCTGCTCCGCCGCGACGCGCGTCGCCCGGTCCATCAACGGGCCCCTGGCCACTCTTTTTCGAGTGAGAAGCGGAGCCGAGAAATCGCCCTCAATTGTCCCGGGCGGAGACAGACCGCCAGGAACCAAAGCGCTGGGGCTCGGCTTTCGGGCGTGACTCTCCCCTACGCGCTCCGGCTCCTTGCGCATGCGCTCTGCGCACTTCCGGTGCCGCGCAGGCGCAGGAGAAGCTACTTGACCGCTTGGCGGATCCGGGCTGGGCTGTGGTATCCCCGGCGTGGGCTGTCTAGTGGTTCCGTTCCCGGCCGGCGTCCGCGCTCCCGGCCCCAGGTGAGCGGAAGCGCTGGCCCCTTGCGCCCTGCCTCGGGAGCTCGCCCGCCAGAGCTGACGCAGTGACGGGCATGGGCTTTGGCCGTCCCAGAATCCATGGCACAGTGGTCGGAGGAGTTGGCGAGGTCCGAGGAGGACGAACCCGGTTACTTGGGGAACAGATAGGGCCCCGGGGGCCCGGGTTCCGCAAGGAAGATTCTAGGGGATGTTGGGACTTTGGCCTTCGCGGGGGAATACTTTGAGGGAGCGTTTCCCAGGAGTGTGCTGTTTATCTGGGAAGAATGTCTCGCAGGGTCGGCACGAAAGCCCGGGGTGTGGGATTCCCACAGAGCAGGCTCAGCCGCGTCCCAAACACCAGTCAAGAAGAGCAGTAAGGAAGGGCAGGGCAGGGCCCTTTAGCAAAGGGGCCACACTGGGGAGCACATGGAAGCACATGGATGAGCCTTCGAGAGGCTAAAAGAAACGGGATTTACAGAAACAAAGGCGAGAGTTGGGCTTCTGTAGTTTGAGGCATAGATAGTCCTGGTGCAGTGTGGCCCATGGTTATCTCAGTAGGGTTCTGTGAGAGCCACTGCACTTGTGACAATTTGGTTTCCGTCATGAGCTCAGGGTTCTTGCTTGGGGGACAGTCTCAGTTCCCGTCATGGGGTAACTGCTTCCAATTGGGGAGTGGAGGTGACCTCATGGGGTGTTCCTCCACACTCCACTTTTGCTGAAGTCTCTGATGTCTATAGGTTTAGGGCTGTGAAACACTCCGGGGCATCTGGACTGGAATTTGTAAAAACTACTTAGCCGCCCTTAGCGTGGTGGTGTCAGTCTTGTTTTGTTGTGTGAAACAGGCTCTCACAGGCCGACCTCAAACTTCATATAATCTTGCCTTAGCCTTCCACAGGCTGGCATTGCAGCATGTACATCATGCCTAGCTTTCTTAGTCTTGAAGGAACCAGATAGACTCAGTGCACTAGGGCTAATCACCCTGGAATCACAGACACTCCTTAGGTGACCGACACACCTGTGCGTAGAGCTGAGCACAGATCCGACAAGACTTGTAAGGCAATGAAGGAGACAGACACAAAGTGAAGGCTTATAAGCTTCATCCTGTTTTCAGTTACCCACCAGACATCTGTAGGCCCAGCCCCTGAGTCTTGTTATAGAAACAGGGAGATCAGAAAAGGGAGAATGAGGAAGACAAGAAAGTCCTAGGAGAGCCTGACTTGCATATAGGGGAAGGTGTGGCATGAGAAGCGGGCAGGGAGAAGAGTGCTAGTTGGGGGATTGATGGTCACATGCTGTGGCCCCATCCTGGTGGCCTCACTAACTTGTGGTTTCCGTGTTTGGTTCTTTATTGTGAGCCAAGCCATGATGGGGGATGGGAGTGTACAGGAAAGTTGAGGTGGAGAGGCTCACCCACAATCCAACCCATGGGCAGGATTTTATAACTATCAGGAGGAGA
Source organism: Myocastor coypus (assembly GCA_004027025.1). Taxonomy (NCBI): domain Eukaryota; kingdom Metazoa; phylum Chordata; class Mammalia; order Rodentia; family Myocastoridae; genus Myocastor; species Myocastor coypus. The sequence goes on along the minus strand of PVJA010007289.1, from coordinate 42,368 downwards.
GCCTGTTTTCCCAGGTATACATGTATTCACTTTCTGTGCCTCGCCTTCCTCCTCCCCTTATCTCCCCAGCCTCTTTCCTTGCCATCCTTCCTACATAGACATGATGTTATATTATCAAATATATATATATATATATATATATATATATATATATATATATATTTGAGACTGTATATATATATACAGTCTTTTTCTTGTGTACTGACAACCCAGATCCTGGGCTCTGGGGACACATGTGCTAATGAGCCTGCCGCTGGCCAGCAGCCCCAGGTGGCTTCAGCACAGGCTGGCACAGAAGGACCAAGGCAGGTCCCCAGGGTTGGGACTCGCAGCCCTGTGTGGCCTCCGGGAGGGAAAGGGGCTGAGCATCCATCCAGCTGACCTCCAGGGCCCAGCGACTCAGTCCTGCCTGCATCATGAACCCTCCAAAACCCAAGGCCAGGGTTCAGGGCTTCTTGAGATCTGGACACAGGCAGGCAGAGTGGGGCCAGGGAGGTCAGGAAGCCCAACCTCCCCATACCTACCCTGAGCACCTCCTTGTCTGAAGCCTGGCACCATCTTGACAGAAACCAGAAAGCGTTCCCTGCCCCAGTCTCCAAGACAGAGGTAGCAGGTTGGGGATGGAAACCCATCCATCCCGAGGAGGGGTCTAGGGGACTCCACTTTGTAGCCAGGAGGGTGGGGGTCAGAATCCCGAGGGTATAAACTGGGGACACCTGTGAGGTGTTGAGTTGGACTAGAGGACCCAGCTGACATTCTCTGTGGAGTTGCTTGCTGGTATGTAAGGAAAATACCTATATGCCTGGCATTAGAAGTGTGTTGTGTGTAGGAGAAAGCTTTGCATTTGTGTTTCTCTCTCTCTCTCTCTCTCTCACACACACACACACACATCTCTCAACATTATGTACATGAATGAAAGCACCTGCTCTGCTGTCAGCACCTGCTCTGCTATCTGCAGAAAGCAGGGTCAGAGCTGGCCAAATAGCTGAGTGGATTAAAGCACCTGCAAGCAGATGAAGGGGTGGAGGTTCGATCATCAGACCTGCCATGCCAGCTCTTCTCCCAGGGTACTGAGATAGCAACTGAAACTGGGCATTGTGTGTACTGTACGCCCAGCCCTTTGGAGTCTGTAAACAGGCGGATCACTACGAGTCTGATCTAGTAGTGAGATACTGAGCACCCTATAGACCTTTTCCTAAAATACAAAAAAAGAAAGAAAGCAAGCAATGTCACAGCTGAGTTGGACCTGAAGCTAGCTGGTGGCGCTGCTGAACTTGCTTGTGGTGGAGGGAAACCACTTCCTGGGCCTCAGGAGTCGGCTGTACTGCTTGCTACGTGAGCAAAGGAGAAAGGGCAGTTTGTTTTTCCAAACAAACTGAAGTTCGGATGGGCACTGTTGAGGACTCCTGCAGCACGTGGCTGAGAGAGCCCATGATTGTAGGAACCGGGCAGCAGGGCCCCAGGTCCAAGCCCTCGCCCGGGTGCTGAGGCAGGGGAGCCCCTTGGCCAGGAAGAAGAGCACCAGGCCAGACACTAGCTGCTGCGTCTCCCCATGCCCACAAGGTGTCCCTCGTGTCAGCATCGGCGCCGTGCCGTGCCTAGGGACAGCAGGCTGCCAAGTGTCTCGTGGCACCAGCACTTGCAGGGCCAGAACCACCAGCAGTACTCTTCCTCTGGTCCCTCCAGGCTTCTGGGTGGGACACCTCAAGAAAACAACAGGAAGGGGCTTGCATTTAACACAGGGTCTCTGAGGAAGTGGAAAGGGTCCTTGAGGGTGGAGGACAGCTCATGGAAAAAGCCTACGTCGCCCTGCCACACACACTGCCCCTCTGTTCTCCCTGCAGCCTAGAGTGGAGGAGGTAGAAGGTGTGCAAAGTGTTGCTCGTTCTGTTACTTTGGAAATTCACTAAAAATAGCGTGTTTACTTGCTGTTGAGCCTCACGGGGGACACACGTGTGATGGAAATGCTGAAGGGACATGATGCCATCGCAGGGCCTCAGGCGTGCTGCTACATGGCCACTGCTTATTTCCCTGGACCCTGGGCCACCCCGAATGCCAGGTGGCTCTGTGTGAGCAGGGTCAGCTAGGTCTCTGCCCCATCTGGGAGCAGCCAGCACCGGAGAAGACTAGGACTACTCTGCCCAAGAGCGGCAGAGCTCAGAACTAGAGGAACTCACGTGGCAGCGGCCCCTACCCATGTGCGTGGGGTGAGGGGAACTGGAAGGACTGTGCCCCACGCTCTCCTGTGCTACCCCCTGCTCCAAGTGGATGTTGTGTGAATGTGTGCTCTGTGAGGTGGGAGCACATCAGGGACAAGGGAGGAGCCCAGAAGCCAGGAGCGCCTTGTGGGCCCTAGGAGCTAGGCACTGCCTAGGAGCCTGAGGCTGTGGGAAGGCAAGGCACTGGGCTGTATCAGAGACCCTGAGATGTATGTTCTGTGTTTCTGCTGTGACTCACACCCAGTATCTGCATGCCAGGCAGGGCTGTGTCGAGCTGCTCTGCCTCCCCTGAAGGTTTTGGTAGAAGACTGACCATTATTCACTGAAGCCCAGCTCACCAGCTACTGGGCAGTGGTCATGCAGGACCCAGGGCATGGCAGCAACTAGAGGAGGTATGGGTAGGGGGCTTGCTCAGGACTACTGGGCAAAGGAGGAAGAGCAGATTGAAAGGGTCTGGGTCCAGGAGAGCCAGCCAGAGAGGAAGAGCATATGGCAGTGCTGGAGAGGGGGCACCCCTGCAGGGAACCTAGATCCCAGCCAGTGAGCTGGTGTCAGAGTTGACACCTGGAAAGGCGCTGAACTTGGCACACTTGGGCATATGCAGAGCACACTGAGTAACACAGGGTCCTTGAGCCATCTTGGAGAAACAGGGCTCACAGTGGGACAGGGCCACGTCCGGCAGAGGACAGGACCCTGAGACAGAGTGCGCACACCAGTGCCCGAGGCCAAGTGGTGTCCCGGGAGTCCCTCAGGTTTGCAGGTGCAGGTGGGAGAGCAGCGTGTCATCACACCTTCGTTAGAGCAGGTGAGTGTTGCTCTTCAAGATGCCAGGTGTTGTGGACAGAGTACTGGTGAGGAAAGTCAGAGGGAAACACTACAGGGAGGATGGTGTTGGAGAGAGTATGTGTGGGTGAAGCAGTTTACAAGCCGCTGCATAACCTAGGAAGGGCTTTGCAGCCCACGTCAGGCTACCATGCCTCTGTACGTGGTTTTGTTGGGGCTTCTCTGGGTGTTCCTTCATGTCCTCTGCAGTGGTAGAGTGAAGTGTGTGGTAGGCCTTCAGCCCCAAGGCCCAAAGCACTGTATTTGCTGGCCAGACCTTGACAAGCTGTTTGCAGTGCCCGGTGAAGCAGAGGTGACATGGGCTGTGCTGGTGACAAGGGGCCAGGATGGCAAGCTCAGGAGGCAGGTGCAGCCTTTGAGGGAGCAGGGACTTGCCAAAGATTTCTTTGGGGCCCAGGTGACAGCTGAGGTGGAGGCGGCCAGGAGGAAGGACACAGGGCACCGTGTGTGCCTGGGAATCTTTTCCTCACTTCCGCCCTGCTGCTTAATGTCTGTTTGCTTTGGTTTTCTGGGAAAGGCGCCCAGAAACCTGTGGTAGAAAAGTGAAGTGGCTGCTTCTCCTCCTCCTTCCCTGGAACTTGCCAGGCCCAGGAGCTTCCCTCTGTACCTGTGACACATGTTTTACCTGCTCACCTCCTCCTCGTTGAGCTTTCATTTTAGAGCATCACAGAGCTGGTGCTGTTTGGAGCAGTTATTTTGCCAGGGGGTGAATAGAGGTGCAGGGTATGAGGTAACTTTTCCGAAGACATAAACTCTGTGGTGGACCCAGGGGAGCCAGAGCTGGCATCAACGTGTTGGCTCACTGGTCCACAGTGCTGGATGTGTTGAATTCTGAGGGAATTAATACAGAATTTCCCTCACGCTCACAAAACACTTCCAGTTCTATGTTCAGGAGTGGTCACTGGGGTTTAGGGAATGGTTAATACAGCCTTAGCTTCCATCGCGCCGACCAGTTAATGTTGTGGAATGTGGCCTTGGTACAAAGAGCTCCCCAAATTCTGGGCTCTGGGTACACACATGTGCTACCCAGCCAACTAGCAGCTCCTGGGTGACTTCAGCACAGGCTGGCAGAGAGAGACCAAGATAGGGCCCCAGCATTGGTCCCAGCCCTTCCTGACCTCCAGGAGGGCCCAGAAACTCAGTCCTGCCCATGTCATGAAGCCTCCAAACCCCCCAGGCAAGGCTCAGGGCTTTCTGAGATCCGAACACAGACAGAGCAGCCTCCCCATACCCGCCCTGTGCATCTCTTTGTCTGCAGCCTGATACCAGCCTGACATACCAGGAAAGGAGTAAATGTTCCCTGCTCTAGTCCCCATGACTGGAAGAGCAAGACTGTCCATCCCAAGGAGGAGTCAAGGGAACCCCACTTTGTAGCCAGCGGGGTGGGGTCAGAATCCCAGCCTGGGTTTGTGGCATCTGAGGCGGAGGTGTGCAGGGCTGCCTGCAGACAGGTGGTATCAGCCTTGTTTGGATTAGAGGATCCCAGCTGGTGACCCCTGCAGCACCACCTGCTGGCTATGGGGAGACAGGCCCTGCACATGTGTTGTCATGGTGATTTGGATAGTGCAGTTCTAGTGGGAGAAAGTGAGTCTGAGTTGTTTTCCTTCATGTACCCCAGCATTGAATCAGCTGTTTCTGCTTATTGTAGTCAGTGTTGGCAGGTGTCTTAGTTATTTTTTCCTTGTTAGAACAAAATGTCTAACACCCAAAATTAAGGAAAGAAAGGTTTATTTAGTTCATAGTGGACCTTTTAGGCTATATTTGGCTAGCTCTAAGGCAGAATAGCACGTGGCAGAGGACAGCCATATTTGGTGGTGGAAAACAGAGCAAAGGAGGGGAGCAGGCCTCTGTTTTTCTCTTACAGTGTAAGCAGGCTACCTTGGGGTGGGGGTGTAGAATTCACGCAATGCCCATGCCCTTCTCTTGGACAGAATGCGAATGCTTATGAAGTAAGAGTCCCGGCTTCCTGCTGAGTCACTTAATTAAACTTTTAAACTTTTTAAATTAACACGGTGTATCAACCAGTGTAGACCATCCCTTGTCAACTTAACCAGACTTATTTCTTTGTTAGTTTTTACATATAACTAAAAAGATAAATATTTTTATCATTTTACAACTTGAACACTATAATTCAGGTTTATCAATCTCTCTCTCTCTCTCTCTCTTTTTTTTTTTTGTGGGACCAGGGTTCGAACTCACAACCTTGCACTTGCCAGGCAGGCACTTGTGCCACGGAGCTATCTCCCTAGCCCCAGGTTTATCAATCTCAAAGAACTAGTATTAAGTCTATCAACATTATATTATAACCATAACATTTTGCCTCTAGGCCCCCAAAGACTCCTGCACATCCTTTATGCAAAAGATATTTAGTCTACCTCTAAGAGTTGCCAGAGTCTTAACAGTTTTAGCATTGCTGAAAAGTCTAAGTCTCAGGTTAAACACTTTTTTGATATTTAAGGGCACAAGAAAAACATTATCATTTTAAAAGGTATGAACAGCAGGATACAAAGCATTGGAACCAAAAGCAAGTCCCAAATCCCACAGGGCAAACATTAAATCTTGTAGTTTTAGGTGGAACATTCAAATCAGTCTGTGGTCAATTTTTTTTTTTTTTTTTTTTTTTTTTTTTTTTTTTTTTTTTTTTTTTTTTTTTTTTTTTTTTTTTTTTTTTTTTTTTTTTTTTTTTTTTTTTTTTTTT
>PVJA010007289.1:0-36508 GCA_004027025.1 Myocastor coypus | reverse complement strand
AGCTTTATACACTGCCCTCCCAGGGGCACACTGCCTGGCCTCCCAGGCCTTTTAAAATCTAGGTGGAAGCCTTTTTAACCTCAAAACTCTTGTATTGTGTATGTGTCTAAAACCAGTGCCACATGGATGATGCCAAGGTCTGCTGCCAACTGGAACAGTAGCCAGGCTTTCTTCTCTCTTGGCTGTCAGAGTAGAGTGTCTGGATGGCTAAGCACTCTGACCCTGATTCTGAGGAACACAGATTTTATGCCGCTGGCATTCTGGAAGCTGGTATGGCTGCTACCTCTATTTTGGAACATGGTGCTCTACAGCATTTTTTTAAAAGCGCAGTCCCTTACCCTTGCAGTTTTGAGGCTGCAAAGTGCGAGGACCTGCTGCCTCCTGTGATATCCTCAGGACGTGTGTGTGTGTGTGTGTGTGTGTGTGTGTGTGTGTGTGTGTGTGCGCCAGGGATCGAACCCAAGACCTTGAGCTTGCCAGGAAAGCACTTACTCCACTGAGCTATCTCCCAGCACCTTTTTTTTTTCTTGAGCAATGGAGATCTCAACTCTACACAAGGGAAACAGTTTAATAAAGGACATATAATTTATAGGATTATTTTATAATAATAACCCAAATAGTCAGATGCAAGAGTGTGGGAGATTTGTCCATGCTCTAGAGACCCAAAGAATCCAGCAAAGGGCCTGGACTCAGTAGCAGTGTTCTCCATGAGTCCAGATGTAGACTTAGGGCCCAAGACAGTGTCCTCCATGAATCCACCTGGAGGCCTAGAGCCCACAACAGTGTCTTATGCAGGCCTCTTTCTCAGATCTGTGCTGGGATGACCCAGAGGTCAATGGTGGAAGTTAGAAAGTCCGCACCAGTGGAATGAAGGATCTATGCCAGGAGGCTGAGAGATCTGAACTGCGGCCAGGAAGTGATGTTCAAGGCAGGACTGGGGCTCCACCCAAGAGAGCCACAGCCGTCCTCAGCTCCACTGAGGGCCTGAGCTGCTGTAGCGCTGAGAACAGCTGGGTTCACAGGACAGCCAACGTGATAAGTTTCTCCAGGAGGCTCAATAGCACCATCTTAGCCCAGTTCTGCCTTTCTGTGACGGGCAGCAGTCCTCCAGTGGCCCTCCACACCTGGCACCCTGCTGGCTCAGCTCAGCTGGACGTCGCAAGTTGCCCTCCCACTGTCAGTCCTCACACCACCCCTGGCCATGGGTGTGGCTGAGATAAGAAGCTCTGTTCAGTTGGGCCCGGCTAAGGCTGCCTCCAGGGTGGCAAGTACCCTGCCTGGTGCTCCTTACCTTTCCTTGGCCTGAGGGTTGCCGTCCATGGCTAACCTAAAGCGGGCCCTGTTTCCTGATTCTGAGATGTGGATTCCATTGAAGATTGAAGGTCACTCGAGTGTCCTCGCATGTGGCCAGTGAAGTCCCCATCCCTTGCTAAAGAGGCATGGTAATGGTGAGCTCAGCTGGTTCCTGTTTCTGGAACTGGTCCCCCACAATTCACTAGGAGACACCGTCAGAATGGACAGATTTCTCGTGGAGTGTGCTGACAAGGCAGGGACTGGTGCAGGCTCCTCTGCCAAGCACTCTCTTGGAGAGACAACCCCTCCATGGAAGCATGGGTGTCTCCTACAGCTGAGAAAATCTTGTTTTCCCATGACATCAGGCTGTAAACTTCCTGGCTGTCTCTCACCAAGAGAGTGTGAAGCATGTTGTTTGTTTTTATTATGGTTCTTTCCCTTGGTCTGGGCAAGGTCAGATTCTTAGGCATTCTTAGGCCTGGCTCAGGCTGGGGTGGATTTTCCCCTCAGCCTGGGGTTGTGACCTGGGATTACCCCTCCCACCCTGACATGTTTGTCACTTATACATCTGCATCTGATTTATTCTGTAGTGATGAGGACATTCTCCTACCTGGGAAGGTGGTACCCCCTGGCTTGTGACCTTGCGAACGCAAGATGGACTGAAGATGGTGATCTGTGCACAGTGTCAGGCAGATGGACCCACCTTTGCCGTGGTGGTTATAGCAAGGCCCAGGCTGTGTTGGGAATAGGCATCGGAAAAGCTGGGTTCATTTTGGTTTGACAAAGAAATGGTCGTTTTGCTTTAACTTGGGACTACTTTTACCTTCAGTGAAGATAGAAGAAGCCTGCCTGGCAGAGCGAGTATGAGCTGAGTAAAAGTAGGAAAAGAGGTGCACTGTGCAGTGTGGAAACAGCTGCTGGCAAAGAGCACAGTGCCATGCCCTGTCCTGTGCACGGCGTGCCACCCCCAGGTGCAGCAGCACCCTGCAGTGGGGTGCCACCGAGAGGTGCACACGTGAGCATCTGTCTGTGATGCTTCTGCTCGTGAGTTTCTTGGGATGCACCAAGTACCCAAGGTGGTACTTAGATCAGGAAGCACATTTCTATGATTGAGACACAGGTGCGTACTTGCAGCATTTCAGCACGTGTACATGGTGTGTGACACTGTTGCTGTTTCTCCAGTGCAGGTTCTCCTGTACTTGGGTTTGCTTCTAGTTCGGTTCTCCTATAGCCCTACTGGGACACACCCAGCCTGTGTTTACCCAGAAGCAGCCCTAGCTGGCCATTGAGAGCCAGAGCAACTTCCTCCATTGCATTTTTGATGCATCTTAGTTCACTTCTTTCCAAACTCCTCCCAGTCTCTAGTGCTCCCTGCTTGAAACAGTTAAGGACTGGAACTAGTTCTTCTCTAAATTTTGTAGCATTCAGCCAGGTGCCATCAGGTCCTAGGAGCTTTTTAGGCAGATTTTTAATTATGGCTTCAGCCTTGTTGTTTATTCCTTGTCTGTTTGGATTTTCTGTTCCTTTTAAGTGCACTCTGTATGTTGTATGTGTCCACTATTCAATTTTCTGGTTTGTTGGATGTAATTGTTCAGATTAGCTTCTTTTTTCCATTTTTTAAAAATCTTTTTTGAGATAGGGTCTCGCTATGCAGTTCAGGCTGGCCTTGAACTCGCAGTGTTCAGCTTCAGCTTCAGCTTCCTGAGTGCTGTGGTTACAGGTGTGTGCCACCGTGCCCTGCCTTTTTTTTTCCTTTAAAAAAATGTTTTAATAGTTTCTTATGTTACATTTTTATTTTTGTGGTACCAGTCACAACATCTTTCTCCTCTCTGAATTTACTTATTTGGCTCTTCTTTTTCCTTGATTAGTCCATCTAAAAGTTTGTTAATTTTGTTTATCTTTTTAGTTTATCTTTTAAATAAACCAATTCTTTGCCTCATTAATAATTTATATTGAATATGGGGACAGTTTTAGCTTTGATTTTTTTAAACTAATTAATTAATTAATTTTTTTCCCCCTTGTTTCAGAACCTTTATTTGTTTAGTCACTCATTTTTATGGCCAGCTCAGCCCGCCCTGAGGGCAGGGCTGGCACAGCATGTGGTGCCCGGGATTGAACCACGGTCCCTGAAGTTGCCCAAGCTTTCCCAAGCAGGTACTTTAGACCACTGAGCCATCCCACTGGGCCCCTTAGTTTTGATTTTATGGTGTTTTTTTTTTTTTTCTTTTTTCTTTAACTAGAGGTCAACTTGGGTACTTTATCTCTAAGCTACATTCTGCTTACCCCTTTTTATTTTTTCGAACTGAAAATCAAACTCAGGCCCTTGCACTTGCCAGACAGGCACTTAACACTGCTGAGCTATGTCCCCAGTCTCCTTTTATGTTTTTTGACACGGGGCCTCATTGAACTATGCAGGCTGGCCTATGCTCTCCATTCCATTTGCCTTGAGCTCCCAGTAGCTGAGATTCTGATCGTGCACCATTACACCAAGCTCCATTCTGTTCCAGGAACATACGCTTACTGCAGGAACCTTCCCTATTGGTGCTGCTTTTGCTCTCACGGATTTTAATGTTTCATGGTCATTTTTTCTGTATTTCAAATGTTTAAAAATTTTTTCTTTAAATATCTCTAATTATCTGTTGATCATTTAGAAATATGTTGTTCAATTTCCATATAGTTCTATATTTTTCTCTATTCTTGTGGATATTTGTATTTATGCTCTGAGAAGATATGTGGTATGATTTAACATATATGGTATATCTTAGAAAATATTCCATGTGTTATTGAGAAGAATATATGTTCTGCTGCTGTCGAATGAAACTTCTGTCAGTATGTTAGGTCCATTTTCACTGGTATGGTGATCTGCCCAGATGATCTGCCCATTGATGAAAGTGGGGTGTTCAAGTGCTCAGCTGCTATTATATGGGAGTTTACCTCTCCTGTTAGATCCCCTTATGCTTGCTTTATATTTTGGGTGGTCAAATAGCTATAGTTTCTTACTGACTTAATCTTTTTGTCATTGTGTAATTAACTTTTGTTTTTTAAATTTGTCTTTATTAGAATGTTTGCAATGTAAGATGATTACAATGCCCATGTGTACGCAAGACATCCTAGTTCTTTTTATTTCCTTTCCCCCCCTCACCTGTACATTTTTATTGAAATCTGCTTTATCTGAATTCGTGTTCCTGCTCATTTTTGGTTCCATTTGTGTGGTATGTTTTTTCCCAGTGGTTCATGTTTTAGCCCACGTATCTTTAATGACAAAGCAAGTTGGTGGTAGGCAGCTTGTAGGTTTTTATCTCTTCAGTCAGTCCTTTTCTTTTGATTGGTGATTTAAATCCATTCACACTCAAGGTTTTTTTTTTTGTTGTTGTTGTTGTTTTGTTTTGTTTTATTTATTTATTTATTTATTTATTTTTTTTGAGACAGGGTCTCACTATGCAGTTCAGGCTGGCCTTGAGCTCACTTTTGTAGCCCAGGCTAGCCTCGAACTCTTACCAATCCTCCTGCCTCAGCCTCCTGAGTGCTAGGATTACAGGCGTGAGCCACCACTCCCGGCTTTCAAGGTTTTTGTTGACACTTGTGTGTTCACTCTTAGCCTTTCTGTTATTGTCTTCTAATTATTTTGGTGTTGTTATTGTGTCTCATCTCATTATTTGTCTCTGGAAGTTTTCCATCATGCTGAGGTCTGATTGTCCTCTTTGCGTATGTGTTTTGCTGATGAGCTTTGTACATTGGCATGTTTCCATGGTGGTCTTAATCATCCTCTTTTTTTTATGTATTTGGTGCAAGGTCTCACTACACTGCTGAGATTCATAGTGATCCTCCTGGTTTCAGTCTACCCAGCGCTGGGATCACTGGTATGCGCCACCACGCCTAGACTTAGTCACAGCTCAGCACATCCAGGGGCAGGGATGGTGCGGTATGTGGTGCTAGGGGTGGGACCCGGTCCCTGCGCTGCCTAAGCAGGTGCTTAGTCCGCTGAGCTCTCTTGCCAGCCCAGTCACCCTCTTTTTATTATCATTAATTATTAATTTATTTATTCATTCATTTTTGTCTTTTTGAGATAAGGCCTTGCCATGCAGTGGAGGCTGGATTTGAGCTTACTTTGTCTTGAACTCATACGACCCTCCTGCCTCAACCTCCCAGTAGGATTGTAGGTGTGTGCCACCATGCTTGACTCATTCTTTGTTTTCATCATAACAGTAATTTAAAAATGTCATAAAGGGTGGATATGGGGGCCTGGCAGGATGGCTCAGTGGTCTAAAGCACCTGCTTAGGAAGGCTTAGGCGGCTGCAGGGACCGCAGTTCGATCCCCGGCACCACATGCTGCGCCAGCCCTGCCCTCAGGGCAGGCTGAGCCGGCCATACAAATAAATAAATAAATAAAGTTCTGAAACAAGAAAAAGAAAATAAAATATATAAAGGGTGGATATGGTCATGGTGAGTTCCCTCAGTTTCTGCCTGTGTGGGTGTCTCATTTACTTTTCTCTCGTTGCTGGGACAAAGTATACGACACCCAAAATTAAGGAAAGAAAGGTTTACTTATATGACAGCTGTGGAGGTCTCAGTCCATACTTAGCTGGCTCTATAGCAGAGTGGCACGTGGCAGAGGGCAGCAGTTCATGGTGCAGAAAGGAACAAAACAGCAAGAGCCGAAAAGGAGGAGCGGTGCAGAGGCAAGCCTCTTCCCATATCCTGTTGCATTCGAGCTGTCTGCCCCAGGAGCAGTGTAGTACTCACACCCATAGTCCCAGCACTGGATCATGAATCAGTCACAAACCCTGAAAGCCTGCTCCATGACTGTATGAGGCTTCGGGGGAGCATCTAGACCCAAACTGTAATGATGGGAAGCATTCTTCCTTCTTCCTGTGAGAGGAGTCTGAGGGCGAGCTAGCTGCTAGTCAGGCCCTCAGGAACCTTCAGCAGGTGCACAGTAGCTGGCAGGGCAGAAGCTCTGTGTTAGGGGGATAGCAGGAATGCCGGCAGGTCTGTACCTGGGGCCCAGCTCCAATTTCAGCCTGCTCCACCCACCCTCTCTTCCTTGCCTGCTTCACAGGGCCTGGGCTTCATCCTCACTAAGAGGAGCCACCGAGGCTGCTTCAGTTTTCCGGCCAGCTGGTTTCCGCCCTGGGTTCACTTCTCCCTCAACTGCCCACTAACCATCTCTTCTCCCTCAGAGGTGTATGTGTGGCCTTGGCGTGCGGGGCAAATGAGCGGCGATGTTTGTGTCTACTCCTGGCCCTGCTCCTACCACTTGGCCCTTGAAAAGCGATGGGTCCCTGGGAGCCTGTCCTTGACACCCCGCTCACTAAAGTTCACGGCCGCCAGCACGGGGGAGGTTCTCGTGGGCTTGCCCCTTGCCAGCATTGTGGAGGTCCGGAAAGAAGCCTCGCACTTCATCTTCAGTGCCATCACAGTCCTGGAGAGGGGCTGCCTCAAACACTGGTTTGGCTCCCTGAAGCCCAGCCGCGATGTGGTCTTCAACGTCATTGAGCACTTCTGGAGGGATCTGCTGCTGTTGCAGCATGTCAGCGCCACAGAGGTGACATCCTCTGCCCCAACCAGGGGGCAGGAGCTGATGGGGCTGATGGCCAGCGCCCAGAGGCGCCTGGAAGACACCGCCAAGGTCCTGCACCACCAGGGCGAGCAGCTGGACAGTGTGATGAAAGGCCTGGAGAAGATGGAGTCGGACCTGGACGTGGCCGACAGGTGTGTGCCCAAGTCTACCGCCCCTTGAGGGGGCCTGTATCCTATGTGGGGACAGGTCTGGTACTGAGGGTCCCTGAGGCTGGATGCACATCCATGGGATGAGCTGAGCTGCAGCAGGTGGGGTGGCTCCTACTGGTGACACATGTCCCCTCTTGTGATGGCCTGTGCTGTGCTGTGTCCACTTTCCTGTATGCATTTCTAGGCATGTTTTGTGTTGGACCTTGTGGAGCCCAGGGTTGGTCCATCAAAGTGGGAACTGTTCCTGTGTTATTTCTCCATGTTTTTAAAAACGTGACTTATGCAGAACTCTCGTTTTGTTTGCTTATGATCCTTTACTGGTTTCCTTACGTGTTTCCTCTTTTTTTGCTTGGTGCTTTTATCTTTTTTTTTTTTTTTTTTTCAGGACTGGGGTTCGAACTCACGACCTTGTACTTGCCAGGCAGGTACTTGCTCCACAGCGCTATCTCCCCAGCGCTGGTGCTTTTATCTTTATTCTTCTTTATGCTTGCTAAAATTTTCTTCTTCCCTGTCCCATACTCTGTGTGTGTTGGAGGACACAGTGATGGCTGTGGACAGGACCTCAGGCTAGGTGCCCAAGCCTGTCCGGGCTTCGTAAGGAGTGTCTGCATTTGGAGCCTGCTGCCTCCAAGGAGGCTGGATGTGGTGTCACTGGCACTCAGCGGGCACGGGCCTGGTAGGCCTCCCAAGCAGCTGTCCCTACAGCACAACTACTCACAGAGGACACTGTGATCCGCTTCACTGTTCACCTGGCTGCTCTGTCCACCAGGGCGTCTGCTCTGGAGCTATCTCTTCACTCCATGCTCAGGGAGGGAAGTGTTGGCCTGTCCCATAGTGAGCCCCGCCTACCGCTTTTCATAAGAGCACATCCTTTAGCACACCAAGCTCAAATTCATTTTAAGTTTCTAATCGCATTGCTCAAACATTAGTTTTCAAATGTCAGGAACAGTGGTACACACCTATCATCCTACTTCTTGGGAGGCTGAACCAGGAGAACTGCAGGTTCAAGACAAGCCTGAACATCTCAGCAAAATCCTGTCTCAAAAATCTTACAAAGGGTTGGGGAGTTAGCTCAGTGGTAGAGTATTTGCCTAACAGGTCTGAATCCTTGAGTTCAGTCCCCAGTGCCACCAAAACAGAACAAAGGGAAAAAGGGTGGGAGGAAAAGGGAAGGGGAGGGGAGGGGAGAGGAGGGGAGGGAAGGGCACTCTGACACTTGCAGTTAGAGCATCCCCTCCTCACTCACAGTTTTGCCCTCCTCAGTGTTAGTCAAGCCCTGTGTGATGTGGTCCCCACCCCCATGCTCATCTTCAGTTGTGGACTGTAAGGGGGTGGTGACGCAGCACCCCCAGAGCAGGGCTGCACCATGGGCCCCAGACCTGAGCTGTTGCTCGGGCATCCCCATGCCTGTCCCAATATGCAGGAACAGGGATGCTGGCAATGCATACACGCCAGAGAGGATCTGTGCAGTGTCTTGGAGATGACATCTTCTACCATGTTATTGAAACTGCCCTGCTCTTGCCCTTCAACACTTGATTTCCAAGCAGGGTGGCTGCAGAGGTCCGTGTGGTCTTCTCTGCCAGTGGAAGTAGCCCTTGCCCCACCAGTGAGCAACCCTGTCCTGCCAGGTGCTGTGGGCCTGGCCTAGACCTGCTGCTACATATTACATCAAGACCCAGACTCAGGCTCTTCGGTGGCACACAGCAGGGTCTAGAGGATGCTCAGGAGAGGATGCTGAGACCCAGGGCCGATGGTGACAGCACTGGGAAGCTACCTCAGCCACAAGGACTCAGGGACTGGCCCTGGCTCAGCACCATGCTCAGGAAGGCCTCTAAGAGCTTGGACCAGAGGAGATTCGCACCTTCTGCCATAGGGAAGGGAAGCCAGAGAGGCCTGGGGCTGGTGGCAGTGCGACTCCTCACAAGAAACCTATGTGTGGTTGCATGGTACTTGAACAGGCGCAGATCAGAAATGAAGCAGGATCTAGCCTCTGCCGGAGTCCCAGGTGCTGTGGGAGCAGCTGGCTCCCTGTGTGCTAGGGCTGGGCGGTAGTCACTGCCAGAGGAGGCGAGGCTGCCTCTGAAGTTGGCGGCTAAGGCTGTGCCACGATGGGTGAAGAGGCTGTACCTGTCCGGAGGTGATCCAGCCAGGGATGAGGCCCTGGAGTACAGCCTCATCATGGATGGGCAGGAAGGGCCAGCTGCACGATTTCACTCAAAGCTGGACTCCAGAGCACCTGAGCCGGAGCGCAGCAACTGGAGCTGCTGGTCTGCCCAGCCTGCCTGCCTCTGGGAGCCACTGCTCCTCGGGATGCTGGGTTAGGGCAACCCTGGGCATGCCCGAAGGAGAGAATGAAGAGAGCATGGAGACGACGCCCTGCACGGGAAGGGACAGGCCGTCCAGCTCCCCCGTGGGCAGCATGTGCAGCTCCATGTCCCAGCTGATTGCACTAGGACTCTGGACGCAGTTGCTTCTCGTGAGCTGTGGGCGGAGGCCTTAGACTATCCGTTTCTCTTTCCTCTCGCACTGTTCTCCCACTCTTCAGGCTGTGCACTTTCCGTGCCTCTACCCGTATGTTGCGATTCTTCTTCTGTCTGGAAGACAGTGAGACCCTGTCTCGCTCATTTCTCTCTCTTGTGGGTTGCTCTTTGACCAATGGTTGTTTCCATACTGTTTTCATTCCCTCCTTTGGACATGCCCAGTGGTTGCTCTAACCCAGCAGCCAAGCTGCACAGAGAAACAGACTCAGATTCAGCTTCATCTGCACTCTGCCAGCAGCTGGCACCGACCCAAGGCATGAGGGGTGGGGGGCTCACAGCAAAGGATCCCAAATGGTCCGAATCAGTTGGCCCTGCGCCTGCCTGAGACAGCACTGCCCACAGGAGGGGCTCCTTCCAGTGTATCCCTGCCTCAGATGCTGCCACAAGCCAGGCTGACACCCTGGGACTCTGACCCCCACTCTACTGGCTACGAGGCAGTCCCCGCCTCTGGATCTGACCTGTTGGTGTCATTAGCCATGTGGCTGATGCTTCCCTGAGGCACTGGCCTGCTGTGGGCTTGCTTTTGACACTGTCTTGTCCTGTCAAGTATGCCCTGGTGGCTTGGGTGGAGTGGAACAGAGCTTCTGCTCTTGTGCAGGTCTGTGGAAGGGCCTTAGCACCACTCTCTTCTTCCTTCCAGAAAACCTAGACCAAAGTTTTCTCTCTGGTGAGATCTTTATTACAGGTTCGGCTTATTTCTAAAGTAATTCATGTTAACTTTTTTCTTGCCATGATGGTCTCAAGTGATTTTCCATTTCATGTAAACTGGTGTTGAAGATAATCTCTGTAAGCCTTTTTTTTTTTTTTTGGTCATTTTGAGACAGGATCTCTTATGAAGTTCAGGCTGGCCTTACACTCACTTTGTAGCCTAAGCTGGGTTGGTCTTGAACTTCGAAGGATCCTCTTGCTTCAGCCTCCTGGAGTGCTAGGATTACAGTGTGTGCAACCATGCCCAGCTCTGTAAGACTTGCAAGCACTGTGGTAATGGACATTTTTTTAATTCCTAATGTTAATGATTTGTTTTGTCTCTTTTCTCTTTGATCATTTCTTGTTAGTGATAGTTTCATTTTTTTAAAATCACTTCCAAAAATCAAATTTTGACTTTAGTAATTATTTTTTGTCTTCAGTTTTGTTGGTTTCTGTGTTTATTTCTTCTGAGGCTAATTTGTACTAGAGGGTGTGTGTGTGTGTGTGTGTGTGTGTGTGTGTTGTGCTGGTGTGGAACCAGGGCCCCATACATACTAAGCAAGGTAAGTGCCCTGCCAATGAGCTGTGGCACCAACCCCAGCTTAGATACCTGATTTTTTTTTTTTTTCTTTTTTGCAGTACCAGAGATTGAACTCAGGACCCTGCATTTGCCAAGCAGGTGCTTATTCTACTGAGCTAGCTCCCCAGCCCTGATCCCTGAAAATTTTAAATGAACTTTTCATGTAAACACACCAAAACCTATACTTTCTCTCTAAAATCTGTCATTTTCTTGTCTTTTTTTTTCAGAACCGAAGATGAAACTCAGGACCTTGCACTTGCCAGGCAGGCACTTGTACCCCCAAGCTATCTCCCCAGTCCCTTGTCATTTTTGAATATTGTATCTTCACTCACTTTAAATTTTTCTCAGTTCCTTTTTGCTCATTTTGGGCCTATGAATCACTTAAGTATGTGACTACTTTGCACTAGGACTTGGGCACTAGCCGGAGCTCCTGACTTCCTCTCCCTTCTCATTGTGGCCAGACCACAGCTGGAATGCGGCACTGCTGTCCTTTCCTGGTGTCGCCCATATGGTTGGCACAGAGCACACTGTGGTTGCTACGTAGTGTTGCTGCTGCTGCCGGTTCGGTAGCCGCTTAGGCAGTCCTGTTACTTCATTGAGAGAAACCTGTTCAGACCTGTACTAGTGGTCATCTGTTCCCCTATTTAGTGTTTGCTTGCTTTTCTGTCTTTTTGAGATCGGGTTTCACTGCGCAGCTCAGGCTGGCCTTGAGCTCACTTTGTGGCCCAGGCTGGCCTCGAACTCAAGGTGCTTCTCCTGCATTAACCTTCGGAGTGCTGTTTAGTTTTGTCAGGTTTTTTTGCTTGATGAATGTTGAAGCTCTGTTATTATGTGCTTGCACATTTAGTATTGTTAAGTCTTTCTGTTGGACTGGTTCTCTTATGACCATGCACTGCCCCTGGAAATACGCATTAGCTTTTAGCATGATGTATAGTGGACCTGTGTGCAGTCTCTTGTTTTCCATGCATCTGGGTTTTCATGCTTTACAGAATGTCTTGGACATGAGCTATAGCTGGATCTTCAGGCTACCAGTCTGCCCCTTGTCTTGAGTAGCTAGCCCATGTCCGTGCAGTATAGGTGTTAAATGTGGGTCAGCGTCACTCTACTCTCGCTGTGTGCTTCCTGTCTGTTCCATTTGACCTTTGCTTTCCTGTCCTTCTTCATTTGTCTCTTTTGTTGATTCAAACAAGACAGACCTCTTGGTGGTGTCACTGGTTCCTTTGGAGTTGTGCTATCCCACATGGCAGCTCCAACTGAATTAAGAATGCAGCTCCTCAGCTGCCCTGAGTGTGCTGAGTGTGTGATGGCTATAGGCACTCCTCACCTGCCAGGCAGTGTGGACATAGGACACGCCACATTCAGCTGTCCAGAGCCTGAAGTCAGGGTAGTTCCAAGTAGAGCTCCCCAGGTAGGGGTGTGTGTGTGTGCGTGCACACACATGCACACACGCACTTGCCCATCCTGCTGTCCACTGAGCTCTGGACACTGCCTGCACTCCCTTGAGCCTCTCGCTCTGCACTTCAGATATGCAGGTGATGGCCCTGCCATGTCTGCAGGCTGGCACTTTAGGGAAGACTGACCGTAGGTGGCAATGTTCAGGAATACTGGTGCAGTCCTTTGGAACCCAGAAGGCATCACTCTTTAACTGCTAGCTCAGGTTTTTTTCTTTGCTTTTTCAGATTGCTGACAGAACTGGAGTCCCCATCTTGGTGGCCCTTTAGTTCCAAGCTTTGGAAGAAACCAGAAGAAGCAAAGCCCGGGGGGGCTGTCCCCAGGGCCAGTGGTGAGCCGTGTGGAAAGGAAGGGGTTGTGATCCAAGTGCCTGCAGTGATCTCCCGCGGAGCAGAGTCTCACACCCAGCCAGGAAGGCTCACCGTGCTGGTGTCTGCACTGGAAATCCATGACGCCAGCGCCATGCTCTTGCACAGGTTCCAGAGGGCAGAAGTGGATAGTGTTAAGATCCACTCACCCTACGAAGTGAGCATTCGCCAGCGGTGCACCGGAAAGCCCGATGTGGCCTTTCGTGTGCTGTCTGCCAGGATGCCGGAGCTCATCCCCATTTTAGAGGTGCGATTCAGCAAGAAGGTCGAGCATCTAGGAGACCCCACAGTGCTCTCGAGTTCGGGTGAGCAGTTGGGCTATGTGCGGGCTTCTGAAAGGAGAGGCTGGGCTGCAGTGTACAGCTGCTGCGCCTCACTGTCATCTGCTGGACAGACGCTGAGTGCTCAGTGTCTCCAGAGGCCCCAGTGTTGTGGGCTTGTTCCCCAGGTGGAGCCTGTGGGAGGCCAGGGGACCTTGCAGGGGGTGTAAGGTCACGGGGATGTAGTTTGGACCCGGGTCCTGCAAGGCCCAAGCAGCTTAGACCCTGGATCCTTTTGCATTCAATGCCTGGGAGCCTTTAGTGGGATCGAGTGCAAAGCCAGTCAGGAAGGGTCTCCTAGTGTGGCTGTGCTGCTGAGTATAGCAGTGCTAGCAGCTGGGGGTGAGGACTAGGGCTGCAGCTAGCTGGGTTGGAGGTTCAAGGCCCAAAATCAGGAAGATCCTCAGGGAGAGAGCACAGCAGGACTGGGCCTGATCTTCTCCTTGGTGGTATCCATCACCTGGAAGGGTGTGCTGTAACCTAAGGACTCCTCAGGCTCCCCTCAGCCTGTGACTCCCGTCATTCTCCAGGGATAGGCTGCCAGCAGCACACATTGTGGGCATGCGTGCAGCATGTCTATGACACAGCACAGGGCTGCTGTGGTGCCCCCTGCAGAAGGATATGCCAGGCTTGCCTGGCACTCAGTGCTCCCCTCCCTCTTCCCCTGCCCTGCCTCTGACTGGACCTCTCCAGCCCCTAGATCTCCATGTTGGGGCTTGTGGCTTTGAAAACATGGCAGCACAGTCGAGAGCATTTACTCGCACTGCTCTACCCCGTGCATGGGGCAGAAGTGTCGTGGTCAGCACGGCCTGGCGCCGGGTACAGCTGGGTGTGCCATGGCCTGCAGCATCCTGGGTTAAAGCGAGAGCAGGGCTTCAGGAAGAGATGAGGACAGAGAAGAACAGGGGAGGTGGGAGGTGGCGTGGACAGCCTTCAGGTTCTAGCTGCAGCCTGGTGTGGGGCTGTACCTTGTAGCCTCGCGGGCTCTCTGCTGCTCGGAGGTGGTGCAGGTGCAGACTTAGGTACCTGCTGCAGCCACGTGGGGGCAGTGTCACCACACCACAGGGCTTTGCAGCAGGAGTGGCCTGTGAAGTCAGATGTAGAAGGATGAGGAGGCCCCTGCAGGCTGCCAGGACTCTGCTCAGCCCCACAGACCTGTGAGGGGAGGACCCCAGATGCTGGTGTGTCCGCCTAAACCGCAGGATGTCTGGGGACAGGGCCCAGATCTGAGCCCAGGGCTTACTTCATGCACACCTCTGCACACGGCCTGAGAGTGACTGTCCACAGCAATGCTGGCAGCATGCGTGGAAGCCAGGTTCACTGCATAGGCTTTTCAAAACCAAATCGGCTCTCAGAATGTCCTGAAGTTCTGGGTCTTTAGGTTCGGGCTGCTAGATGCTGTCCCAGGCCCACTCTGTGTCCTGTAGAGTCAGATGCCCTGCTGGGTTGCCTGGCCAGGAGGCCATTCAGAGGGAGCTGCACAGGAGCATTTCTATTGCCTGGCCACCCTTCTTGTGTGAACAAGCCTGCAGTCACAGTGCGGCTGTGCCCAGCAGGTGGTTCCTGTGGCTTTCCTAGAACCAGCACACACCCTTGCCAGGGTCCCTTGCTCAGCATGCTCCCAGGGCTTCTTCCTGGGAGATGAGCTCGTGGTCACTCTCCTCAGCCATCTCCAAATGCCCTGGGACCAAGCAGTGGCATCCTGGCCACCTGCCACTGTGGCAGGCATCCCCTCCGTCTCCATGGTGAGGAGTACTATCTGCTGAGTGTAGTATTCCGACTGTGGAGGTACACAGGCAGTGGGGGCCCCACCCAGGATGTGTCCAGAGTTGGGAGCCATGGGCCAACAGAGGGGTTGCTGTTGCCCATGCATGGAACAGGCATCCCTGCAGCATCTTCTGCCAGGGCCTGCTGTCCTGCGGAGGGCATGAGGGCTGTGCGGGGAGTTCTGCAGTACCGGCACTAGACAGATGGAGAGGCCAGCAGGCAGTTGGCTTTCAAGAACAGGACAGGAGAGGAGTGGTCCCAGAGATAAGTCCCAAGGTGGTTTCCTGCATGGGTAAGCTCGGAAGCCAAGAGGTACGAGATGGCTGTCGTGCCAAAGGGCCTCCCTGGCCTTCTTAACCTGTCTTCTTTGCCCACTTGTAGGCACCCTGGACAGGGCCAGGAAGTGGCCCATGAGGTTGCCTGCAGGAGGTCAGGAGTAGCAGGGGTGATGTGCACCCAATCCCGTTCCTGGGCAAGACAGGGCAGCCTGCTGGTCAGCATGGTTATGTGCTGACAGCACAGCTCTTCCCTCAGGACAGGGAGGTGCTTCCCCCCCTCTCCTGGTGTGGTCAGCAGGACCTGCAAGCTACAGTGTCCCATCCTCTGGCCGAGGAGAGAGGCCCAGAGGCACAGCACCTTCCATTTCCTCACAGTCTGGTCAGTACTGCACCCTTCATTTACAGAGCTTGCATTATGGAGAAGGCAGGGTTGGGGTGCAGCTGGATCTGCTCTCTGGGTACTGCGCAGGTGGCATGCCGCCGTGGCCACCAGGAGCCCTTCCTTGTTGTGTGCTTGGCACCCTTCACAGCCCTGCCCTGCCCTGGACGTCATCACCCAGGGTGCAGGCATTCAGAGAGGCCGAAGCCCATGAGTGTCCCTGAGCCTGGGAGACGCTGGGCAGCTACAGCTCAGCTCACAGCAGGCGAGCGCACACAGTGGAGCTTGGCCCCAGGTTGGCCCTGTCCTGTACTCCTGAACTGCAGGGCCCTGTGGGGCAGGGAGGCCGTCCTGTAGTGTCCTGGTGCTGTGTTCTATGGACTTTTCACCACAGTGCAGCGGTTCTAGGATTTTGTACTCTACATCTTGACTTTTCTTTGTCTCAGATGGAGCTGGTCACTGCTGGGTAAAGGACTGTTCTTTAGAAAGACAGAGTTAGTCATGGGGGTCCACAGAGCTGCATGCTCAGGGCATGTGGACCCAGACGTGTAGCCAGGCCAGCACTTGCAGCAGGCTTGACTGCCCCGGGAAGTTCCGAGCACTTGTGTGTGGTTTTGCCTTCTGAAAAACATCCCCGCTGACCTCAGCTTTCCGTTCCAGCATCCGGGCTCATGGGCTGTGCTGTGCCCACAGGAGGCCAAGAAGGCAGGCAGCCGCAGCCACAGAGAGCCCAGCCACTACTTCCCGAGGACGATGCCCAGAAGCTGACCCAGGTAAGGCCTGGCCTGCCTCCTACTGGGGGGTATGAGGGACATGATCCCCAACCGTGAAGGAAGACAGGAAGGGCTGCCTGCTCTGTGCTGCACTTAGACATGAAACTCACTCAGCCAGCAGAGCCAGCCTGCCTATGTGTGTATGCACATGTGTGTGGGGGGGCTGGGCTATGTGTGTGTCGCGCATGTGCCTGTTTGTGCCCGTATGCTTGATTGGGCACTGGCCTGCTCAGAGCCATGTTCTCGAGGAGGTTTACCCTTTTCCCCAGAAAATGGAAATTTTCTTGTTTTATGTGGTTGTTTTTAATTAGTCTTCTGTAATCTTACTGACAATGTAACACCTTTTTCTCCTGTATCGTTTTAGAGCAGTACCTGGCCATTATAACATTTCATTTGCAGATATTTCTCTGTCTTCATTAGATATCAATATATATATACATACATATATATATGTATATATATATATGTATATATATATGTATATATATATATGTATATATATATATATATATGTATATATATATATATATATTGCTCTGCTCACCCTAAAAAGAAGAATGGTCCCTCCTGTGCCTCAGGGTGTACCTTAGCCTCCTGATGACGCACACCCTCCCGCATTCAGCCAAGACGCCTGTGGCTACCCAGCTTAGCCCCGGCCCCATGGACACATGTGTCCATGTCCAGGTGTGCTAAGACCCGGTGATGAGGCACTGCCCATATCCAGTGAGGCGGAGCAGCAGCAGCCTGCTGAACCTGCATAGGGACTGGGGCTCACAGACCCCATCTTCTGAGCTGAGCTCCCATCTGCGGAAGAGCATTTATCTTTGGCACTTTACCCCGTCTGACTTAGTCATGTGCAGACAGGACGCATGCTTAAGCTTAAGCAGCACATTCTGCAGGTCCATTCACACTTGCCAGCACTTGCTCCTGGGTCCAGGGGTGGGAGGGAGAGACCTGTTCTCAGCCAACCACGGCAGGGTCTGGCCAGGGGTCCTTAGGCTGAAGGAGCAGCTGTGCTCACAGAGGAAGGTGGGTACTTTCCCTGTCATTTGAATCTGGCCCTGGTTGGAGGGGCCTTCCTAGCCCCCAAATCCTAGTCTCTGCCAGCCTGTACCTGGATAGCCAGAATGGCATGCCTATCATCCCAGCTCAGAATAAAAGAGGGAGGGCTTGGGGTATAGCTGAGTTCAAAAGCCCTGAGTTCTACCCCAGTACTACAAAAGGAATCAGCCAGGGACAAGGTGACCAGATGTCAGGAGGAACACACAGAGTCATGGTGAGGCTGGTGACTTGGTGACTGTGGGCTGTCCTAGCATGTTCCCGTGGGCTGGGATGGGGGCTCGGACCACCAGGTCCTGGTGGTCCTGCAGGCTAGGCTGGGGGCAGGGAGAGGGCTACAAGGGTCAGGAGGGCTGGCCTCATTTTACACAGAAAGACACATGTTTCATATTTGGAGAAGAATTCGTGGCAGTACAGCTAAAGCTCAGACCAAAGAAGGAAAGAGTTAAATTTGTGGAGAAACAAAAATCCAAGAAATCCTCCTCCATCCAGCTGTGGTTTTGTGGCAAATGCTGTTAACGCCATTCCTTGAGATGTATCCTGGTGACTTCAGTTGCAGTTGGGGCACAGGGGAGGTGGCTGGAACTGTGTGGGGACAGGAGGACACCATGGGGGTGCCTGCAACTCCCCCCCCCCATGATCTCAGGCCTCCATCTGCCACGTCACTGTGGCTGGCCCGGGAGGAGCGGGGAGTGGGAGCAGCCCGCCCACAGATCTGGTCTGGCAGGGCCCAGGTTGTCCCAGCGTGGACCTCCTGAGCACAGCTGCACTCAGTCTGGGCAGAGTGTGGACCCTGCATCACCGCTGTAGGTCTGGAGAGGAGCGGGCATTTCCATCAGCAAGAGGCTCCCTCTTCTCCAGGCCCAGCCTGCAGAGGGTCAGGGCCAGAGGGCGGCGGCCCCACCACAGGCTGCAGCCAGGGCAGGGGCTGTGGTCACAGGAAGCTGCCGTCCTGTCTTGAACTTTGCATACCCTTCATTCTGCCAGGAACAACACTTGTACTAGTCAGTGATTACTAGAATCAGATGTAGAAGGCTGCCTATGTCTTTCTGTGTGCTAGAGACCGGAAGGATCGGTGTATGGCTTGTAGCCCATGGCAATGGCTGTCCAAGTCCCTATCAAGGATCTGCACCAAAAAGGCCCCAGGGCCAGTGCTGGATGCTAGAAAGCCTGTGCTGATAGGGAAAGCACCTGCGCTGGAAAGCTGAGATCTGTGCTTGAAGCCAAGAGACCGCTTCTGAGGTGAAGGTGAAGGCGGGGCTTTTCTTTTCTTTTTAATTATTTTTATTCGTGTTTCAGAACCTTTGTTTGTTTATTTACTCATTTTTATGGCCGGCTCAGCCTGCCCCGAGGGCAGGGCTGACGCAGCATGTGGTGCCAGGGATTGAACCACGGTCCCTAAAGCCGCTCAAGATTCCCAAGCAGGCGCTTTAGACTACTGAGCCATCCTGCCGGGCCCCTGAAGGCGAAGCTTTTCCAAAGAAGACAGTAGCCAAAGCTCCTCTGAAGGAAAAGCACCAAATATCAGCTTCTTCAGGAAGATCAGCAGTACACAATCTTGCCCTCTCATTATTCTTTTATGCTATTCCGGCAGCAGTCCTTGGGTGGGTAATCCATACCCAGAGCCATGCTGGTTGTCTTAGTTACTCTTCTCTCATTGCTGGGACAAATACCCAGCACTCAAAATGAGGAAAGGAAATGTTTATTTAGCTCACAGTTACTGGAGCTTTCAGTCGGTACTCAGATGGCCCAAGGCAGAGAACAACCTTTCCTGGCGGCAGCTAAGAGCAAGAGAGCAGGGAGAGCTAGCAGCAGCTCAAGCAGCTGACTTCTCTTCCTACCTTACATTGAAATGCAAATCACCAGCCCCAGGGCAGGTGCAGCACCCCCACCCACTATAATCAATTACAAAGTCCAGAAACCACTCCATGACTGCATGAGGCTTTGCGGGGACACCTAGACATAAACCATAACACTGGCCCGGCTCAGCTGAGGACTCCCACTTGAGTTGACTGTTACTTGATGTACCACAGCATTGTCACAAACGGTGAGCAAGAGACACAGAAATTAAAAGAAAAACTAAGCTCATCTGCTAGGTGCAGTGGAAGTCGTTCACCTCAGGAGCAGAATGGAGGAGAACAAAGCCCCCTGGGATGCCCCACCAACCCCACATCCACCTGCCCTGGAAGCTAGATGGGGTGCTCTGGAAGTCCTTGTGGTTGCTCTGCTGACTGGGGAGATGTCTAAGAAAGTAATGCCCTCCCCAACTTTGCATTCACTTGCCTGTTGAGAAGTCACAGAGCATATTTCGTCATTATCTTGCTAGTCTTGTGTCCCTGGAACAGAATCCCTGATGTTCACAGTGTGCAAAACGCATGAATCTGGCTCATGGTTTGGGAGGGTTTGGTCCCTGGTCGGTGGCTCTAGAGCAGGAGCATCATGGTGTACAGGGCAGTAGAGGGCAGCACACACCTCAGAGCAGATTCAGAGACCAGAAAGGAACCAGATTTGTCCTCAGAGGCCCTATGACAGTCTCCTCCATAGATAACAAGTAAGCTTGGGAACGGAAGCATAAATCCTCCTGCTACTCCTAGTTCAAAGTTATTTTCAAGGCCCTGGGTCCCTGGTTTTATAAACATTGGAGGATCAGCTTTTTCAGTTCTTGAAATGCTTAGGGATTGCACTGGCCGTTACAGCATGAAATCTGTGGTCTAGAAATGCAGCCTGTCCTCCCACTCACTTACTCTAATTTTCAGCAATATTGTGTCATTGTCAGTACCCAAGTTCACCATCTTGGATAAGCTGCTATTTTTCAGATGCTGTCATCTGAAGTAGAAGGATTTTCCCAGCTGCCCTTTCTAGGTTTTGTTAGTGCCCTATAGAAGCAGCTGATTATTGCTGTATTGGTCTCATGCCTGCAGCTGTGTGGAATGCACTGATGGTTCTCAGGTTCCCTTTGCCTCCCTGGAGTCTCCCGCAGCCGTGGGATCACTTCCTCTGCACAGACCGTGCTCCCTGTGGTTTCTGGCATGCTCTCTTTGGTTCTGTCTCGCCTTGCTGCTCTGGGTACCGGGGTGGGCACAGTGTGGTGCTAGTGGACACAGGCATCCTGCTGGTCCAGGGAGAGCCATGTGCACACAGCAAGGCCTGGACAGCTGAGGAGGCTCCTTGTGCTGGATCTGGGAGGGCTCCCAGAAGGGTGGGCCCAGCACCTCGGCTTTGAAACCCTGCTGTTGCCAGGGTGCTGTGTCACGCTGATGTCTTTGTCCGAGCCCCTGTGTCCCAGGGTCAGTTTGATCATGTGCTCTGTGTTCGTTTTCCTTCATCACACAGAATTTACCGACTCCTGCTGGTAGTGAAGAGCATGCTGCTTAGTGTCTCTGCCTGTTTGTGCACGTTCCAGGTTTCTAGCTCGTTTCACTGTGCTCAGAGAAGGTGCTTCCTCCTGTTTCATCCTCTGAGACTCAGGCTGTGGCTGGCCAGCACTGTGCATGCTGCAGGGTATCGTGTGTCCTAAAGTGTGCGTTTGGTGCATAGTTCCCCAAATCCTGGGCTCTGGGGACACATGTGCTAATGAGCCTGCCGCTGGCCAGCAGCCCCAGGTGGCTTCAGCACAGGCTGGCACAGAAGGACCAAGGCAGGTCCCCAGGGTTGGGACTCGCAGCCCCGTGTGGCCTCCGGGAGGGAAAGGGGCTGAGCATCCATCCAGCTGACCTCTAGGGCCCAGCGACTCAGTCCTGCCTGCATCATGAACCCTCCAAAACCCAAGGCCAGGGTTCAGGGCTTCTTGAGATCTGGACACAGGCAGGCAGAGTGGGGCCAGGGAGGGCAGGAAGCCCAGCCTCCCCATACCTACCCTGAGCACCTCCTTGTCTGCAGCCTGGCACCATCTTGACAGTACTGGGAACTGCGCAAGTGTTCCCTGGCCCAGTCCCTGTGACAGGTGGAGCATCCGTCCTAAGGAGGGGATGAGGAGACCCCACTTCACAGCCAGTGCAGGGACATGCTGGGATGGAGCCCCACCTGTGGGCATTGCTGTCTACAGGCAGGTGGGACCAGCCTGTGTGGATCAGAGGAGCCCAGCTACTAACCCCTGCAGCACTGAGTGCTGGCTGTGCAGGACAGACCCCACACGTGTTATCAGGAGCTTCTGGGAGTCGCTAGAGAAGTAGCCCATGTGTGCCACGTATCCCTGGCTGCTGAGTTGGGCAGTTCTCTACATGTCTTATGGGTCCTATACATTTCCAGTTTTCTTAATAATCTGAGTAGATTTTCTATGTGCTGTTGGCATCTGTTTGTTAACTTTTGGAAATTAAAGAGGTGTGGGTTTGCCTTTGGACTAGAAAGTAGGTCTTTGGTTGGGGGCACTGTTGAATGATACCAGAAGAGTAAGAGGGGCTCAGTGTTCTGGATACAACACTGACCTCTGTCCCAGCTGCAGTGCCGAACTGGCTGAGGGAATACTGTCTTCCTTACACCCAGCCAGGCCTCCTGCACGTCTCAGTGTGAAGAGACGGGCTGTGCAGGATGGAGCACCAAGCACCCACCCGCTGAGGTGGGGATCAGTTGTCGCCCATGTCTCCAGTCCTGAGCCACACATGTGCAGTGCAGGTCTCCCACGTGAGGGGCGTTCTCTGTGAGGGCTAGCAAGGGTGCAGAACTCTCCCCGTGCCATGGTTGTCTTCATGGGTGCTTCAGATGTCAGGCGAGAGGCTGAGAGTGACAGGGACTGCTGGAGAGACTGGGCCTTGTGTCTGGTGTTGTTCCGTTCTGTTCCCAGGTGAGCCCGCACCAGTAGGGGCCAGTACCACCCCTTTACGTAGCCCACAGCTTCCACCGACCCAGCTGCCTTCTTGTCTGAGTCCCCTCTGCACGGGCACTGCAGCTGAGGTCAGCCCTGCCTGGGGCCCCCAGCAATGCAGATGTGAGGACCAGGAGGGAGGGCCACACTGAGGCTTGCAGCAGGTGTCTGTGCCTCCCCCGCTCCGCTGTGGGTGCAGGACTTTCCGTTCTCATCCTGCCATAGTGCAGGATGGCCGCCTGGCAGAACCGTTCAGAGCTGCAGACAGCTTGATCCTCCCCAGCTCTGTTCCTAAATGGCTGCTAATTTCTCCCTGCAGGAGAATTCTGTTTCCGGGTGAGTCAGCATAACACCGCAGAAGGCAGACAGCCTGCTGCCTTCCTCGCTGAGGCGTGAGGGCTGCACAGGCATGCCCAGGGTCCTGGCTGGAGGGCAGATTGCGCAGGGCAGCTGCTCAAGCCTGTTGTGCCTTTGGAGTGTGGGGCATCCCCTCCCCTGGGTCCTGCAGTCCTGGGTGCTCCATGTGACAGGCCGCAGACACACAGCCTGGCCCTTGATGGTGCGCGTGTGCAGCTGCTGTCTGGCCAGGACGCCACGTGGCCTCAGTACACAAGATACCCATGGTTTGTTTCCTGCCTCTCCACATGGGCAAGTGGGGGGCTGAGCTCTGTTTGTCTGTTCTCGAGGTGCACCCAGCACAAGAACATCACTCACATGAGGAGCCAATGTTCCCCACAGAGGGTGGGTTTTTGTTCTCCTCATCCTTGGGGGCCCCAGGGGATGGGGAGGTCAGAGGGCCCAGAGCCCTCCTTGGGATTGCAGAGGAGGAAAGGGGCCCTCGCACACCCTGGTGGACTTAGTGTGCTCAACTGTGTCTCCAGTTCGCCTGGGTTGCCCAGGCCGCACCTACTTCCCTGCCACAGACACTGAGGGAACCCAGTTCTTGTCACCTGTGGAGAGCGGTGCTTGCCGCCTACTGCCCGTCCCAGGCTGAAGTGCCCTGTGAGCCTCTGCAGCGGTCTCTTCCCTGCTGCCCTTGCTCGCACCACGTGCGTCTCTGTCCTGCCCCTGCTGTGTGCGCTGTTGCTCTCCTTCTCTGCAGCCCGCAGCATGTGTAGTTCCCACATAGGTGCTACTTCTTGGTGGCCGTGTGTGTTTCTCTGTGTGCCAGGGACTTGGGCAGTGTCCGTTGTGAAGCCGGTCCTTGGCTCACAGCTAGCCAGGGCTTCTGGGGAGGCCCCTGGGTGTTGTGGGGCTGGCAGCATCGGTGCTGACGACCAGACAGCTTGTCATCCTGGGCCACAGAGCAACAACTGTTCCTGGGTTTGGCCAGACTTCATGAGCCCCATTCTTTCCATCCCCTGCTGCACGGAATGTGTACAGCCTATTTAATTACTTCAGCCTCTCTTAAAGGAAAAAGGCCACCAGCACTCCAGAGGCACTGGTGCTTTGAAGGTTAACGCAGTCGTTTTCTTTGTCTGTTGATCTAACAGTTATAAAGATCTCCTTTCCACTTTTTCAGTATTAATTAAGTTCAAGTGCATTTTGGCAGCCAGACCAAGGTTCTTAATACGCTATTTCAAATGATTTCTATTTTTTTAAATGATTTCTATTTTTTAAGCCTCAAAAATCAGTGGATTGTTTCCCAATCAAAGGGTGACCAGCAACCAGCCTTACTTCTAGTATCCGTACAATAAAACACCTGAGCTTTCCTAAGCAACAGCTGATTTGAGTCACACTTTAATGGAAGTCCATGTCCCTACTCTTCCCATTAGGCAAAGCCACAGGGTGTGCCAATCCCTACTTGAACTCTAGCTTTACTGTGCATAGGAAGAGAGCGGTTCACTTAGACCACTTATTTTAAGAGTCAGAGGTATAAGTGCAGGGATGTAGGACATCTCTGTCAATGAGATAGCCATTGTAGGCTGGTGGCCTTGTGGCCCTGTGGCCACCTTCACACATGGCTGGCACTCACCTATTAGTCCTCATCATAGCTTGTGCTAAGGGGAGCCTGCCATCCTGGCCTCCCCAGCGCTCTGTATATCCATCAGTCAGCTGCTCATCACAGCAGCAGAACACCCGCAGCCTGCAGGAGGAGGAGGCTTGGCATGGTCAGCAGCTCCATGGCGAAAGCATTCCTGGAGGGCATGGCCCCCAGGAAGCAGAACAGGAAGTAGGTAGAGAGGATGGGTCCAGGAGCCAGAGGACTCCCTGAGCTCACATAGCCCCAGCCCAGCCAGACACACCTATCTGTGTGCTTTCCTGAGCTTCGGTCCAGTCAGCGAGCACATTGGCAGTGACCAGGAGACTCATGTCAGTGTTCCTGTTGACTCTTGAATCTCGGGTCCTGGGTACATTCCCTTCTCAGTGCTGGTCTGTGGGTGCTGGTTGTATTGGCCTTAATGCAGACAGCTCTGCAGATGCTCTGGGTCCTTGGCAGTGTGGGGCCCCCTTCAGAGTTGGGGGGCCCTGGTCCCAGTTCGAGGGGCGTACAGTTTCTCACGGGGTCCTCCTTGCAGTGCAGTGAGGTGAGTCAGCGGGTCTCAGCATCCACCGTCAGGAGACGGTGCTGCCTGAGCCCAAAGGGCCTGAGTCAGGGCAGCATCCCACACTCGCTGTGAAACAGTCTGAGGGTGGTCTGAGATAGTGTGTGCAAAGGTGACAGCGGTGCATTGCACAGCACCCACAGCTCTCAGCCTAGAGAGACTGTCTAGAAAGGCTGGAGAACAGAAAGCCAGAACACATCATGTACTGTCACCTCATATTTCTGTTTTCTATGAGAACATGTGAGGTAAAACAGGACGATGGGGGCCGAGCACCCCACTCTGGAAGCATCCAGGACCGGTCACTCCCTGCTGTAGATTTGGGCTTTGCAGAGGAGGGGGTCTCAGCCCCTTGTGCACCCATGACGCACACTGCTTCCTCCCCACCTTCTTGTCCTTAAGAGAAAAGTGAGGCTAATGGTGCCTGGGACCCTCCCACAGGTAGTGTGGCTGGAAGCCCAGGTTCCTCGTGTGTGCAGAGACTGCAGCGTGCAGGCTGGGGCCTCACGCCCAGAAGGGTATCTCTGAGTCAGCAGTCACGTGTCACTTAAGAACAGCCTGACCCGGTGGGAGACAGTGTCGTCGTGGGAACATCACAGAGAGTACACACACAGATGGGCCTGTGAGCTCATGCTCGTCATTCACGGGTCCTTCTTGGGCTGGAACAAGACACGACGCGTGGCTGTAAATGCGATCACATTTCAGAGTGACAGGGTGCTGGAGACAGCAGAGAAGCTGCCAGGGCTGTGTGTGGCCTGGCCAGCCGAGGCTGGGGGGCCTTGTCAGGGGACATCAGGTGACACTGCTGGGTGGCAGAGGCCATCCCTTCCTGCAGTTCCTGGCAAGACAGCCTTCCTACCTCACCAAGAGTGGACTGAATGAGAAAACAGTCTAACCAGAGAGAGTGGCAGGGAGGGCCTGGTCTTCCTTGGCCGTGGGCTGGGCTTTATTTTTCTTTTTGACGGTGCTGTCTGGGCAGCTGCCATGTGAGGTCATCAGCACAGGAGATGGAAAAGACCTACTGTATGAGGTCACCCGCCACCCCTGGGGCTGCTGACCCTGCTGATACTTTCCAGAACCCAGGCCAGGTTCTCAGTGATGACTCAACGCAGAAGTTTCCGCTGTGGGGGCGTCTGCGACCCCGGCCTGCAGGCGGTGCTTCCGGCCTGGTACGGGTCCGCGGGCCACATGGAGCTGTAGGCTCTGCCAGTCACAGGCCTGTTCTGCCTGATGTCAGGACGAAGGTCAGGCCCTGTTTTGTTGCTTGTTGGTTGAACAACGCAGACAAGGGCCGAGGTCATCCTGTCAGTGAGCTCTCCCCCTGATTCCAGGGTCGCTGCCCTCCTGCCAGGATGCACGGAGACCCAGTGGGTGAGCCCCGAAGCCACAGGCCTCACGCATGGTGGCCCAGCTCTCGGGTGTGCTCGTGCAGTCCTTGAGGGTGCTCACGCCCATCGCAGTGCCTGTCCCTGCTGCTGCTTTACGGCGATGCCCCTGTCATCTGCTCGGGTTTAATGCTGTAGCAGCTACACAGGGGTGAAGCTCTGCAGAGTTGGGCAGGACTCCATGGTGTACTCCCCGCCAGCCCAGGGCTCCATGGTGCCCGCTCCATTGTGTACCACGTGGCCCCATCTCGAGGCCTCAGGCGAGGGAGACCCGCCCAGAGGTGCCACAGCGGCACAGCGCTGCCTGCAGCAGGCTCTGTGCCGCAGACGCGAGGCTCCGCCATCAGCATGGAGTGTGGCGCAGCCACTGTGTGTCACCACTACAGGCGCTGACGTCCTGCGTCCTGCATGCGTGTGTGCGTGTGTGTGTGGGGGGGGCACATGTCGCACCTCTGCAGCAAGCGCCCTGCTTCTCCAGTCCAGTCTTGTTCTCACCTTGCAGGGGCAGAAGTGAGAACACCCCATGCCATGCCTAAGACAATTCCCATGAGGCAGGGGCTGGCAGCTGGTGGGCATCTGCAGCCAGGATGGCAGGGTGGAGCTGGGCACTGAGGCCTTGCCCTGGGGCTGCTCCACGGGCTCCTGGATGCGTGTCTGCTAGCATGGACAGAGGCTGCCTCTGCTGTCCTTGTGCTTCTCCTCAGATCCTCAAGAAGCTGAAAGGGCTAGCACTAGACACTGAGGCAGAGCTGGAGCGACAGGACGCGGCTGTGGAGGGCATCACCACTGCCGTGGAGCGTGCCACCCTGACCACGGACAAGTACAACCGGCGCGTGAAGCGGCTGACATAGAAGGTCCTTTGAGTCCATTGCTGGGGCCAGAGGCCCACCAGGGTGGAGCCGTGGCACCCAGGATGATGCCTGCAGCCTGCATCATGGACTCCACTGTCAGCATCTGTGTGTTTGCATCTTGTTCCTGCTGCCCAGGCCCTAGCAAAAGGTTATCGTCCTTGGGAGGCAGTATGGCTGCCTGGCAGGGTCCCTCTCAGCACATAGGCCCTGGCAGTCCCCATGCAGGGTAGCTGGTGGTACCACCCAGCATTACCCAGGAGCGAGGCAGACGTACCAAGTTATCAGCTCCCCAGCCCTGGAGTGGGGGGCGGGGTGCAGGCTGAACAGGCTCCAAAGCTGCTCCTGATCCAACTGTCCTTGTTCCTCAAGCTTAATTTGAGGAGGCACTCAAGGACCCTTTGGTGGGGGAGGAGGAGGCAGGCCTTCTTCCAGCCCCTCCCAGCCAGCCTGAGGACGCATAGTGGCAGCACACCTGTGCACATGAGCTGACCGCAGGGGGACGACTGGCATTTCCACTGCCAACGCTGACCACGCCTCAGCATTGGGGCCCTTGGAGCTCCTCTCCCAGTTCTTCCTCAAACCCTAACAAACCACTGTGAGCACCATCCTGCCCTGCACTGCAGGCCTGAGGCCTCCCTCCCTAACCCTCTTCCACTGTGCACCTAGGGCCTGAGGCAGCAGCTCCAGCACCTGACACGCGGGACCAAGACTTGGTCTTCCTGTGCTTGATGCACTCCAGGTGCATGCGCGTCATTGGAGACAGCAGGACTCCTTGTGGGGCCGAGTGAGTGCCCATCCATGCGGCCCCACCCAGGTGAGGCAGAGGAGCAGTGTAGGCCAAGGGCCTTGAAAGCTACAAGGCACAGCTGATTTTTCAGAATAGCTCCAGGAGGGGATTTAAGTGTCTTCCTTATGGAAAAATGGTCCCACTTAAGGAAAGAGAAGCGTGATTACCCTGGCTGACTCGTGCACAGTAGATGCTGGTGAACTGTGCCCTGCGCTCCCCAGCGGCTCTAGTTCCTGTCCTGATGAAAAGACAGAGCTCTGAGGGGGGTGGCTGGGGTCTCTACAGCAACACCCCCTCAGTCCCACAACAGCACAGTCACAGACCTCTCGAGGCAGGGAGGAGCTGTGTCAGCTCCAGAGGCCACTCAAGCCACTGGGCACCTGCTGTCACACAGCCTCCCCACAGGTGTAGGGCAGGGTGAGTGAGGCGGGAGGCCAGGCAGAGCCACAGTGGGCCGGGTAGGCCATGCTCCTGCGTGTCCTTCCACGCGCAGATCTGGGCTTGTAGGAGGTCCCAGAGGAGCTTTCTGGCTGGGAGAGCAGGGTGGGGCATGTCCAGCCACCCTGTTGACCCTAAGGGGGCACTGACAGTGGGTCGCAGGACTGGGCCGTGGTCTGCAGGCCACCTGAGGATTTGGAGGCTGGGGCTGTGGGCTGTTTCCAGGCGCACAAGGCTCTGTCGCTGAGCCTGCCACGGTCTATTGGTGTCTTGGTTGTGTTAGCATATGTGAGCGGGGCCCTGGGCAGATGTCAGAGGGGCAGACCTCACGGCATCAGGGGCTCCATCAGGAGGAAGAAGCTGGAGCTAGCGGCCTGCAGGGCCTGAGACACAGCCGTGTGCTGAGGAGGCCCTGCCAAGCATCAGTGCTATGTTCTCAGACATCTTGGCCGCGACAACTGAGCCCAGTGAAACTTAGAAATGGCCCAGTACTGTGTTTGAACATTTTCTGTCCCTTCCGAGACTCACACCACATTTAATTCCAGTGCATAGCAGATGGCAAGGTCTCTGCCTATAGGAAGTGAATCCACTCCTGCCACAGCGTGCGTGGGCTCGCCAGTGGGTCTGGCTAGGTCTCACGCCACCCCTCCCGCGGCCAGTGGCCTTTCCCCCCAGCACACCCCTCTTCTCACAGCTTGCCCAGTCTGGTGTAGCCTTTGTCTCCAGCATGCCTTCTGCCCTGCTTTCTCCATGCAGGGTCCCAGAGAGGCAGGTGCAGACCTCAAGGGGGGCACTTGTCTGGGGGCTGAGGGGGCACATGCCTAGGGACCACCCACCGAAGTCCTAGAGCCAGCCAAAGGCGAGGCCTGTGCTCCGGCCACCTAGCTGCTGTGTGCTGCTGAGGCCCGGACACCTGATGGCCGGGGTCACCTTGACACCGTGTGGCTGGTGCTTGAAGCGTGGGCTGCAGGGCAAGGCAGAGGACGACGCCCTTTCCACCGCAGCACAGGCGCAGCCCTGCCCGGCGGGGCCCTGGGAGAGCAAGGGCGGAGCCCAGGGTTCCTCACCAGAAGTGTGTGGGCTGTGGCCTGCCTCCTTCACATGCTGCTGCAGGCTGTGGCTGTGGCTGTTTGGATCCTAGGACTCCAGGCTTGAGGGCCCAGAACCTGTCAGATGAATCCAGGGGGCAACCTGTTGGGAGAAGATTTGTGCTGCCCTTTGGGTGGGTCTCAAAGGTACAGCCTGGGTGATCATCATTTTTATCAAAAAAAAAAAATTCAGAAAGGAACTTGAGCTGTCCAGTGAGGACACTGGACACTACCTTCTGCCCAGACAAAACACAGTTGAATATCAGAGCACCACCTCCCCTCAGTCATGTGCCAGATCCCTACCACTAGGAGAGTGAGGGCAGAGATCTCTCACTGGAGCAGAAGCACAGATGGAGCCCCCCAGGGCCAGAGTGCAGTAGTGAAAGCGGAGCCTCAGTTGACAAATTGCCAGAGGCTGACGGCACCATTCTGGGGGTGGGGGTGTCTTGCCGGCTTGTCTCCCCGTGGTGGTCAGGCTCACTTGGACTCCTGACAAGGAGGTTTCAGTGGCCACTTCCAAGTATCCCAGGGTGTCCTTGACAAGATCTGGCCCAAGAGAAACTTGTAGCAGGGCCTGACTCTCCTGGAGGAAAACAAACACCCAGTTTTATACACGTCCTCCCCACACAGCTGAGAGGCCTGAGAGCACTGGGTTTGTTTAGTTTTGCTTTGTTTTTACCTTCTTGAGACAGGGTCTTGCTCTGCAGGTCAGACTGGCCCTAAGCTCACTTCGCAGCTCAGGCTGGTCTCTAGCTGAAAGGATCCTCCTTCCTCAGCCTCTTTTTTTTTTTTTTTTTTTTTTTTTTAAACCTTTGTTCTTTTATTCACTCATTTTTATAGCCGGCTCAGCCCGCCCCGAGGGCAGGGCTGGCGCAGCACGTGGTGCTGGGGATCGAATCGCGGTCCCTGCAGCCGCCCAAGCTTTCCCAAGCAGGCGCTTTAGACCACTGAGCCATCCCACCGGGCCCCCTCAGCCTCCTTAGTTCTGGGATCACAGGCATGTGCCACCATGCCCCGCTCTGAGAAGCACCTGTGAGACTTTGTCATAGCCCTGACGGCAGCACCCTCCTGACACGTTAGCCCTGCCTGGCTGACATTCAGCGTACAGTGGCGCTTCCCACCCAGCATATCAAGGATACTCCAGCACAGAACTGCAAGGCACGCTAACAGGTAGAAAATGCAGGCTGAAGAGATAGAGCCCACATCAGAGCTTCGGTCATCCCAGGGCATGTGGGAATTACCAGCCCAGTGCTTTTCAGAAACTGTAGTGAACGTGCTAATGGCTTGTACGCTGTAGCCCACAACACGTAAGAACACAGGAGCACTGTAAGCGGGAAAGTGACCATTCTCAGGCTGAAAACGCTGCTAACAGAAGTGGAAAGAACCTCCAGCAGACTCACCAGCAGACTGGAAAGCCCCTGTGAACGTGAGGCGTGGCAAGAGAAAGCTCCACAAGAGGAAGCAGGTAGAAAATGAGAAGCTAGAATGGAACACTTAGCTGTGAGATAACTACAAAATTATAACAGCAAACCAAAGGAAAAGGAATAGTGAAGAAAAAAAAAAATAGCTGAGACGGTAATGACTGAAAATTTCCCCAAGTTAATGTCAAACACAAGACTCCTAGAGCAGTAAGCAGGATAAATGCCAAAACTCCTCCTAGCATAGCATATTCAGAAACAATGTAGGAAAAGTCAAATGTGGAAACGCAGGAATCCAGAGGAAAAAAACGACTTACAAAGCAGTAAATGTAGGACCTCTGGCTTCAGAGTAGCCATGAAGCCAGGAGGCTGGGTAAGAGCAAAGTGCTCCGGCCTAGAATTCCGAGTTCTGTAAAGTCACCCTTCAAGTGAGAGGGAGAAATGCAGCTTTCAGACACATGGATATGCAGAGGTCGGCCTTGCCAGGAGAGATCTCAGGAAGTATTGGGAGAGAAGGAGCAGGATTTCCATAGCCAGAGCACGTCAGGAATGGAAAAGGGTGGTGAAAAGGAAGTTTGGTGAAGATTGTAATTGATTTATCATTTGGCAGGTTATTAAAATGAAGCAAATAGCCAGATGTGGTCGCATCTGTAATCCCAGCACTCAGGAGGCTGAAGCAGGAGGATCCTTCCGCGTTTGAAACAAGCCTGGGCTACAAAGTAGTTTAAGACCGGCCTGAACTGCAGAGCAAGACCCTGTCTCAAAAAAGACAGAGTGCCTTAAGCACCTGCCTGGGAAGCACAAGGTCCTGAGTTTGATCCCTGGTACCAAAAGTAAATTATAAGATAATGTAGGGGCTGGGGAGATAGCTCCGAGGCACAAGTGCCTGCTGGGCAAGTGCAAGGTCGTGAGTTTGAACCCTGGTCCCGCAAAAAAAAAAAAAAAGATAATGTAGTTTATATATATTTTGTGTGTATATAGGCGAAACAAATGGCAGCAGTGACACCATACGCAAGGTTGAATTTGGGCTATCTCGCAATTATAAAGTACTTACCCATAAAGTAAGTGTTACTTGCAAGTAGACTAGTGTAATGGTTTGTATCCTAGTTGTCCCGGCTGAGCCTCATGTAAATCTTGGGGCTCTCTAGCCCCGGCTCGAGGGGCGGGGCCAGAGGACTGGGTGACGCTTAAGGGGCGGGGCTAGAGCTGCGCGAGCCCCTTGAACTGACAGTGTGCGCCAGCCCCTCTCCACTGCGTGGCCTCTCTCGGAGGTATGGAGCAGATCATCGTGCGCGGCAGCACCGCACCGTCTGCTGCGGACCCTGGAGCGGAGGCAACGTCTTGAAACCGCCATTAACTGAGCTAAATAAATCTTTCCTTCCCTAAGCTTGTGTGTCGGGTATTTGTCCCAGCAATGAGAAAGAGTAACTAAAACAACTAGGATTGGTTATAAAAGTCCACAAGTTCTGGATCAAGCACTAAAAAATGAAAATAGTACAATTGATGTACTAAGGGAGAAAAATAGAATCTTAAGTTGCCCAGTTAAAATCAGAAAAAGCTAAGAGTGGAAGATTAAAAACAAGGGACTCAAATGTAAAACGCTGACAAATATGGTTGATTCTGACCCACCTTTACCAATAACTACTCTAGAGCCAGGCACAGTGGCCAGTGGCCCACACCTATAATCCCAACACTTGTGAGGCTGAGGCAGGAGAATCAGTGCGAGTTTGAGACCAGCCTAGGCTATAAAGGTGAGCTCAAGGCCAGCCTAAACTGCATAGCGAGACCGGGGAAAAAAATAACTACTTTAAATCTGCATGATCTAAATGCGTTAATTAAGATTGTCAGAGTGGATTTAAAAAAAAACTACGTGTTGCCTAAAAGACACCCACTTTAAATGTATAACTGAAGTGTATAATGAATGGGTTGTTTTTTGTTTTTGGTTTTTTTTTGTATTTGAGAGAAGGGTCCACAGGATGTTCAGGGTCTCACTACTAGATCAGACTCGTAGTGGTCCACCTATTGACAGCCTCCCAAGAGCTGGGATTACAGGAGTGCACCATGCCCAGTCTCAGTCGCTATCTCGGTGTGCCCCTTGGGCGGGGCCAGCGTAGCAGACCCAGAGATTAACCGCCAGCCCCTGCACCTGCTTGCATGCACTTCAGTCCACTGAGCTATTTGGCCCTAAATTTTTAAAATATTTATTGCAGCCAGGCATGGTGGTGCGTGCCTGTAATGCCAGCACTTGGGAGGCTAAGACAGAAAGGTCACTGGGAGTTTGAGGCCAGCCTGGACTGCATGGTGAGAACCTGTCTCAAAAAGACAAAAGAAAATGTGTATTACAGTAGAAGATGGACTGCCACTAATCTTCCTAAAATGCTCTTCCATGCTTTTTTAAAGTTACCTAACTTTGTTGTTACATTTTAGAATACGCAATGATCACATTCATCATAATCTGTGCCTGTACATGATACATCTTGGTGCTTTTCTCCCAATTTCCCTACCCTCCTTTTAACCCCTCTTCCTCTCCCTAATTACAAAAGCTTTGTTTCCATTTTCCTTCTTATTTTTTCTCTTTCTCTCCCTTTCCTCCGTTTCCTTCCCATTTGAACATTTTCTGGGGCCAGTGAGAGGGCTCAGTGGTCTAAAGCACCTGCTTAGGCAACCGCAGGGACCTAGGTTCGATCCTTGGCACCACAGACTGTGCCAACCCCACCCCCAGGGCAGGCTGAGCCGGCCATAATAATAGAAAAAAGTGAACATCTTTCTTCCCGTTTCCCAATACCTATTACATATTTTGATCCTTGTTTACATTTTCAGTTTCTCACAGAAGAGAAACCATGCAGTATTTACACATGTGTGTTAAATTTATTTATGACCTAGAAATGCCTCAAGCTTATTTGTGGCCAAGTAATACTCCATTGTATAAAAGAACCACATCTTTTTTTATTCACCAGTTCAAATATTTGGGCTGTTTCTAAGATTTAACTATTACAAACTACTACCATGGTAGTGTGTACATCACTGAGGTTGATGTTTTTAATTCTTTCAGGAAGATACCAAGAGGGGGATACCTTGGCCAAAAGGGTTCTCTAGTTCTAGGTTTTTGAGGAATCTCCACACTGATTTCCAGAGTGGTTGTACCGTTCTGTACTACCACTAACAGTGGGGAAGGGCTCCTTTTTCCCCACAGCCCCGCCAGTATTTATCTTTGGTTGACTTCCTCATGATAGACATTCTTCTGTGGGTGAGATGGAATCTCAGCAGTTTTCATTTTCATCTCTGAATTAACCAGTGATGTTGAACATTTTTCAATATATTTATTTGCTGTTTCTACCCATCTAAGAAGTATCTATTTATTTTATTCTATTATTTATTTATTTATTTTGGTAACAGGAGTCAAACTCACAACCTTCTACTTGCCAGGCAGGTGCTGTGCCACTTAGCTATATCCCTGCCTTTATATTTTTATTCTAAAGGAAAAAAAATTTCTTTAAGTATCTATTCATTTTATTTATTTATTTATTTATTTATTTATTTATTTTAATGGCCAGCTCAGCCTGCCCTGAGGGCGGAGCTGGCGCAGCATGTGGTGCCAGGTATTGAACCGTAGTCCCTGCGGCCACATAAGCTTTCCTAAGCAGGTGCTTTAGACCACTGAGCCATCCTGCTGGCCCATCTATTCATTTTATTTTTTTAAAAAAATTTATTTTATTTTTTTTTCTTGTTTTCAGAACTTTTGTTTGTTTGTTTGTTTATTTTTATGGCTGGCTCAGCCTGCCCTGAGGGCAGGGCTGACACAGCATGTGGTGATGGGGATCAAACCGCGGTTCCTGAAGCTGCCTAAGCTTTCCTAAGCAGGCACTTTAGACCACTGAGCCATCTTGCCGGGCCCCTCGTCTATTCATTGTATGTATGTATGTATGTATGTATGTATTTATTTATTTATTTTGTCTATTCACTTTAGATGCCAACTTTTGGAATGAATCTTTGAGGGGAATGATTTTTAAAAATTCTTTATGTATTCTAAATATTAGTCCTTTGAGAAAAAACTGGCAACTATTTTTCCCCACAGTGAGTTGTTTCTTGTTTCTGTTGGTGGCTTCTCTTACTATGTAAATGTTGTTGTGTGTGTGTGTTTGTGTGTGTGTGTATGTGTGTGTGTGTGTGTGTGTATAGGGTCTCACTATGCAGCTTGGACTCGTAGTGATCCTCTTGTTTTCAGCCTCCCTAGTATTGGGATTACAGGCATGTGCCACCACACCTGGACTCAGCATGCCCAGAGGGCAGGGCCAACAAGGCATGTGGTGCCAGGGATCAAACCTTGGCCCATGTGCTTGCCTAAGCAAGCACTTAGTCAACTGAGCTATCTCATCAGTCCTGCAAATTGTTTTTTGTTTGTTTGTTTGCTTTGTTTTGTTTTAGGGCAGGGTCTACAGGATCTACATGGTCTCACTGCACAGATTGGACTCCTAATGATTCTCCTGTTTTCAGTGTCCAAAGTGCTGGGATAACAGGCGTGTGCCACCACGTCTGGTCTCAATAGCTGTCTCAGTGTGCCGTAGCAGGGGGAGGGCGGGACTTGGCACAACAGGCTGGGGATTGAACCCTGGTCACTGTGCTCTGCCTAAGTAGGTGCTTTAATCTGCTGAGCTATCTAGGCAGCTCTTGCAAATGCTTTTAAATAAGATGAGATTCCAATTGTTGGTTCTTTGTGATAGTTCTTGTATGACTGGAGTTTTGTTCATAAAGTCTTGGTCTATACCAATGTCTTCAAGAATTCTAACTGTTCTATCTCCCACCAGACTTAGTATTTATGTTTTAATATTTATATCTTTGATTCATTTTTAACTTAGTGCATGGTGAAAGATACGGGTCTAGTTTTAATCTTAGGCATGTGGAAAGCCAGTTTTTCCAGTACCATTTATTAAAGAGGGTATCTTTCTTCCAGTGAGTGTGTTTGGCTCCTTCGTCAAATTTCAGGTGGCTAAGGGCTTCTGTGGGTGCCTCAGCATCTTTTAGTCTGTCCCACTGGCCTCAGGTCTTGCTTTGTGCCGCTTTGTTTTGTTGCTAGCACCATGCTGTTTCTGTCACAGCTTTCTGGTACAGTTTCAAGCCAAGGATTGTGATGCCCTCTGCCTTCACTGCCCAGAGTGTCTGTGCTACTCTAGGTCTCTCCTGAACACAAATGAATCTTAGGAAATTTTGATCCAGATTGCATTAAATCTGCATAACAATGGAGGTGTGGCGACGTTCACTATATTGCAGCGAGGGTTATCTCCACATTTGCGATGCTCTCTTCAGTTCCTTTTTCAGAGTAACTTCAGTTCTCACTGTAAAGGTCTTTTACTCTTTATATTATACGTTATTCCTAGATACTTCTTTTTTTTTCAATGCTCTTAGAAAATGTGTTGTTTCCTTAATTTCTCTCTCAGTGAATTTTTATTCATATATAGAAAGGCTATTAATTTTTAGTGTTGACTTTGTATCCAGCTATGCTACTGAATTTGCTTATTAAACAAACAAGTCTTGCCGGGTGTGGTGGCACATGCCAGAGGCTGAGGCAAGAGCATCAGTGTGAGTTCAACACCAGCCTGGGCTACAAAAGTGAGCTCAAGGCCAGCCTGGACTACATAGCAAGACCCTGTCTCAAAAAAGACCAAAATGAATAATAAATACATAAGTAAATAAATAAACATACAAGTCTTTTAGTGTAGTTTTGGGGATCCTCTGTGTACAATATAAATCTTCCAATAATGATAATTTGTCTTTCCTTCCTATCCTTATTCCTTTCCTCTCTCTGTCTCTCTCTGCCTCTGTCTCTCTGTCTCTGTCTCTATCTCTGTCTATGTCTCTGTCTCATCTGATTGCTCTGGCTAATCTCTCTCTGCCTTTGTCTCACTGTCTCTGTCTCTCCCTCTTTCCCCTCTCCTCCTCTCCCCTCTTCTCTCCTCTCCTCCTCTCCCCTCC